>JAQNDB010003117.1:0-31332 GCA_029204045.2 Tillandsia leiboldiana
TTGGGGAGGACAACGTGTCGGCGTCTGGGGGGCGCGACGTTTGCGCGCGGGGAGCGGCTTGGGGTGCTGTCGCCGTTCGGCGGGCGACGGTGGAGGACCAGGGTGGATTGGGGCGGGGCTACAGTGTTCGCGCGCGGGGATTCGGGCCTGCTACAGTGCTCGCCCGAAAACCCCCAGCGCCCGGAAAGGGGACATATCGGTATTTCTCCATTTGTTTCTGCAGCCTATAAAAAGGGACCGAGCTCCCTGTTTTCCCCTTTTTTCGCCAATTTTTGAGCTCCTCTCGCCTGGGTGGCCTCAGCAAAGTTGATCCCGGTTGGCTGCATCTTGCTGCAAAGTTTTGGGATTTTTGGTGGCCTCTTATCGCGGTTTCCATTTTACGGCGCGGCGCGACGCTCGTTCGTTTGTGGTCTTCTTCGCGGTTTGGTGCGAGGACTCCCCGGTTACCCCGAGCACCTTTTCAGTGATCTTGCGCCGTTGGCTTCACGACAGTAGGCTATGTTTCCCATGTGTACTGGTTTTTCCCATTCGAGCTTCATGGGTTTTTTTCGGATCATCTGTAACCTCTTTCGTGGGCGGAGTTTCTGGGACCGCGGAGCGGTGTTTTGGTGATATGTCGCGCCACAGGCATCGGATTGGGGCGATCAAGAGGCGATTTGCATCTACACATCACGAGGAATATACCAAATTTTCTTGGAATTTTCTGAATATTCCTCGATGTGAAGAATAGTGTGAACAGTAGTTATTGCCTACAGTTTTGGAGTAGTTAAGTGGGGTGGTTCCCTTGTGGAATGTTTTCTCAGGTAGGAAGCGCTCGGAATGGGACGTGCAGGTACTCGTTCGAAGGTATCGACGCGAGGATTGTTGTGGTATTTTTATGATTTTTCGGGGCACTTTCGCAGGTGAAAAAGCACGACTTTGGGACTGTTTTCAGATTGTGTATACTTGGTTAATTTTGGGAATAAAAGTGTAATGTTGAGCCTTATTGATGTACTCAGGGTGTTTTCAGTTGTTTGGAGCCAAGGCTTGCGCGACTCGTATCGAGGGTTAGTTGGCAGATTTTGGACCGGGGGCGTCTACCCACTTCACCGACTTCAGGTTGCCTTGGTTTAAGCGCTTCAGGGGGGTAAGCTTATTATCAGTAATTGTTAAGGCAATGTAATGTGCTGTGGCAATATAAGTCCACTTGTGGGGATGTCACCCCTCTATGACTGATGCATGCATGTTAGGATACATGGTTTATGTTGGTAAGTAGGTAAGCTTGTTAATGATATTGGTATAAATGTTTGCAAGAATAGTATTTAGAGGTATACTGAGGACTTGCATGACTTGGACATCTATGTGATGATTAGTGTAAGCTTACCTAGGATAATGTTACCCTATGAGATTATGTAACATGCCATGTTAGCACATAGCCTTTCATGTGGTTGGATTATGCTTTGGGACAGGATTTTTTAGCTATGTGCGGATTTGTACTCTGAGGAGTTATTATGATCATTCTATTGATGAACCCTGAATTGTGGACAGGTCTAGTTTTGGGATTCCGGCATGTTGTTTATTCCTAAAAGAACTATTATTATGCTTTACCCCCCTTTATTTCCTTGAGGACATTTGCATGCTTGTATGGTCATGTAGTTAGGCCATCTTTTACTGCTGCACTATTTATGGGAACTTGACTTAGGAGAAACCATGCTTTTCCTTTCTCCGCCTTTGCTAGTCAAGTGGTCAGTGCTGCTCGGTTTCGAGCAGGGGTCTGGATAGGGTAGTCAGGACTTCGTGTCTGGACAGGTTGGTTTAGTTGTGGGGCTTTGCGGCAACCGCGGATATTGGGCGGTTGACCGGATGTTTCTCTATGCACCTGATTGGGTATCAGTTTACTTAGTGGATGGAGTTTCCCACTTATCGTTCAGTTGCATCCGATTGAGGTCGGGTCTTTCCTTGATGGTTGAGTTTTCCCACTTTGATCAGATTGATGATCAAGTCCTGCTGTTTAGAGATACTGGTGATATTGATGACAGAGATGCTTTACTCGTGTGGGTAGCTCCCCTCGAGTGCCGCTCCGGAGTAGGCTTCAGACCGTGTTGGGTTCCGGTCAGACCGTGTTGGGTTCCGGTGAGACCGTGTCGGGTGCCGGTCAGACCGTGTTGGGTTCCGTCTTTGGACAGAGCAGGCAGTACCGGGTTTTATACCGGTTCATTCGATTGAGTTTATTTCGGTCAAAATACTTTTATTGTTACCTCGTGCCTGGGGGCCGAGTGCAGACTGGTAGTGAGTTTAGATCAGTGCTAGTATTGTTGAGAGCCGTCTGGTTGACGGTGGTCCCGTGTTGTTGCGAGTACTTTGACCGCTGTGTGAGAGGTTTGAGCATCTTGATTCTATCCGTTCTGAGAGAGAGCGTGGATTTGACCATAGCCTGCTTGATCCTCTACTCGATAGCGAGCTAGTCCGTTTGGACGCCCTACGTAATTTCCTGCCCGTCAGCGGGAGGTGGTTGTAGGTGGGCGCAGGTTGACAGGACCAGATGTGGCAGTCAGCTCGATTGGGTCGATGGGTGCACTTCATGTGCTAGTGGTTGCATACCACTGTTTGGTTCTCCCCTTTTTGCCTTTAGTTAGGGGCAGGGTAGCTGCGAGAGTCTCCAGCTTACTCATTTCAGTCTTATGACTTGGGTTAGTTATTGTCTCTTGAGGACTTGGTGGGCAGACCGTCGGGTCTGGCGGTGGGTTGTCACGCCCCGGGGTCGAAACTGCGACCCGGGCCTCGCTAACAGATCCGCCATCTGTACGGAAACTGCCGTACAGACGCAGCGTCTAGCCTGCAAAAGACAAAACTACAGCTACACAGATATCAGAGCGGATAAAAGCTGTACTATAAAATTTTTCTCAACTACAAGCTGCTACAACTCATAGCCTATCTCCCAAAATCAGATGATACAAAAAGAAGTGCACCTATACACATCTACAAATCCAAATGGGAGATAGCTAAACAGGAAACATAACCAACTCCCACAATCCGGGATGGTACATCTACCTCTCTCTAAAGTAACAATGCTGGTAGGGAACTATCACGCGACTCCCTGTCCTCGGTCCGTCCAGTCAAGCCACGCAGGAACGGAAAGAAAGCCTCAGCAAACCTGTCACCGACAGAGGGTGTGAGAACTACATCCTACAGTAGTTCTCAGTGGGTACCGTCTCCAAGAACCACGGTCTGCCCACTAAGTCTACCAGAGGCATAAGACAGAGAAAAGACTGATGATAAATATAAATAAGCTGGAAAAGAATCTACAGCTATCATGCCTCTATCTACTATGCTCAATAAGGAAGAGGACTATGGATGATGGTATGCAGTCACTCACTGCTGACAATATGTCACAAGTACTAAGTCCAAAATGCTCTACTATGACACATGCTACGCCATCACTCTCTCGGAGTATCTCAAATCTAAGCGACTGCCCCACAGGGTCCAGTCGAGTCAAGCCTGCGCCCCCTGGTGTATCAACCAGGGTGTCCCAACGGACAACTCGATATCTCACACAGTGACCCCATGGTAGCACGGCCAGGGGTATCAAGCGACCACTAGTATATGAACTAGGCGCATCATCGCAGCCTCGTCAGGCTCAGTATCATCATCGCAGCCTCATCAAGCTCGGAATCATCAACGCACCCGGGGCGTGGTTCGAGGGGTGCGACCCCACCGAACTCAAGTATCTCATCAGTATCACCTGTCTCACAAGTGGCTCCTGCAGGCTGTGGTCCTCGATCAAACAGATCGGTATCTCGATGCTCAAAGCACAAACTCAGTCGGAGAACCCTCCACGACTCAATCTCACAACACAGACCCACTCAACGAAGGTACTACACAGCTGGGACCACCGCCTCTCCCACGGCTCCCACAACACAACCTCCACTGAACTCAACACTCAACTCACGGCCGGAGCTACTCCACGGCCAGATCTACGAAGGGTCCGAAACCCAGGAGACTAACATCTACGTTCCCCAAGAGAGAAAGCAGCCCTTAGAACCCAGATCACTCGAATCCGCTCGGGTGGATAAGTTTATAAGAAACCATGTCATTTATTTCAGAAACCATTCGATCTGAGAGAAAATCCATCTTTTTAATGATTTTAGTCTCTTTTAGGAAAACCCTTTGAAATCAAGTTTTATGCCCAAGCCTCGAAGAGCTGATGCCTTCGTCCCAACAGACGAGAACAGACTCAGACAACCTTGCGAGGCTTGGAAGAAACATTGGCTGACTAACATCATGTATTTAATCCAAAAAGGTTCTGGGTTCAAGGTCCTGCTAACCACACGTGCACCACGATCCCAACCTTGGTGGTGACGAGAAGAACAGTGGAGAGGGAAAACCCCGGGACCACCGTTTCATCTGAAACGGTTCCCCAAAAATGCTACACTGGCCTAACCCAGCCACCAGACCCCACTCGGCCCCCCGGGCCCGAGTGCAACACCCGTCCCACAACACTCTGACCACTCAGCCCACTACCCGGGCGAGGAAACTCTAAGTCCCGAAGGATATAAAAAGTGCGGGATGTCTAAAGCATAAAGGAACCTAGGCCCAAATTAAGGTTCACAAATGGTCTGGTCAAACTCATGCACATATGACGGGGGTGCTAGTTAAGTTCCAAGAAAACACTTAAACTAGCATGCAATCCTATCACAATAGAATTAGAAGGAAGTCCGTAGACTTGGAGAGAAAACCAACCCACCTCAGAAAGCCACCAATTGCTCGTCGACACTTGCAATTGGCACAGCGGCTTACCTGGCCTCCAAGGGGTCCGCACGCAACACGAAGCCCGATGCCAGAAACCGCACGCAAAACGGAGCACGTGGCGACCAACCACACGACCGCGCGCTCCGCGGAAGCAAAAACCACACCGCAAGCTGTCAGAAGCGAAGAAATCGCAAAATCAATCCACACAGTCAAAACCGAGCATCCGACGGCGAAAAAACAGCCTCCGTCGGCGAAAACAGCCTCCGTCAGCGAAAATCAGCGCCCGACGGCGAAAAATAGCCCGTCGGCGAAAACCAGCGCCCGACGGCGAAAACAGCTCCGTTGGCGCAAAAACTGCTCAAAAACAGCTTGCGAAAAGCCAGCAAAAACTGCTCAAACCGCTCGCGAAATCTGCTCGAAAAACGCGCTAAACCGCTCGCAAACTGCTCGCGAAAAACGGCGGAAACCTGCGCGAAAACCTGCGCGAAACTGCGCGAAATCTGCGAGCGAAAACAGCGAAACCGCTTGCGAAACTGCTCGCAACCTGCTCGCGAAAAACGGCGAAAACCTGCGCAAAAACAGCGAGCGAAAATAGCGAAACCGCTTGCGAAACTGCTCGCAACCTGCTCGCGAAAAATGGCGAAAAACTGTGCAAAAACAGCGAGCGAAAACAGCGGCCGACGGCGACCCACGGCTCCGACGGCGAAAACACGGCGAAAACCCGCGAAAGACAGCGGCCGACGGTGGGAAACAACGGTTGACGGCGAAAAACGGTGCCGGCACGCAACCGAGGCGCCACCGCTGTCCCGGGAGCACGCCGAGCGGCGAAAATCCAGCCGCGCGACGAGGGAGGCCCGCCGCACGGCGCCCAACCAAGCGGCGCCGCGCAACGACCTGCTGCGCGGTGCCGGAGCGCACCGCGCAGCGCCCAGCGGCGCTGCGCACAGCGCCCAGCGGCGCTGCGCGCGGTGCCCAGCGGCGCTGCGCGCAGCGCCCAGAGGCGCTGCGCGCGGCCCGCGCGCAGCCCACTGCGCTGCGCGCGGCCGCGCGCCTGCGCAGGCTCGCGCGCGGCCCGCGCGGCCCGCGCAGGCCCGCGCGCGGCCCTGCCGCGCGCCCCTGCGCGCGGCCAGAAGGTGCCGCGCGCACGCGCGCGGCCCTGCCGCGCGCACCCTCGCGCGGCCAGGAGATGCCGCGCGCACGCGCGCCCCTGCGCGCGGCTGTCACGCCCCGGGGGTTAGCATCGCGCGGAAGAGGAGCCACCGATGCCCCTGGTTCGACCATATATTTTTTTTTTTGAAACAATATTCCCCGGCACGTGCCCAGACCCGCCGCATACACAAATTCGCTCTACAAACGGGCAGAGTCTCCTTTGTATATGCACGGCGTCTCAACTATAAGGTGCCTCACAAGGCGTAGCACATACAATCTCTAACCACATCAGTTGGGGTCTTGTACACATACAACCATACAATTCACTTGATATTCTAGCATTCACTTATAGCATAAAGGCCGGTGTTTTGAAAGGATAAATAATCACAGGGTTTTGAAAGCGGCATCCACACGACGCCATCGTTTATGAAAACATTTCGCAAAATACATAAATCCCATAAGGTTTGTAAAGCTTGGTGCCCACACGGCACCCATGTTTAAAAGCAGTTTTCGCAAACGGTTTACTTTGCTTTTCATCGTTCAATACGGCCGAGTAAGAGAGAGCGTAGAATTCATTCAATTATTCAAAAGGAAAAAGGGCAACATCCACTTCGACCCCACGGGGGTGTCGCAAACCACAGCTAGCTATCATGAATAATAAAAGAAAAGGGAAAGAAGAGTCACTGTATCTGAAATCACCCAAAAATCAGATCAGCACCCTCGCGTCCTCACCGGCGCCCTAGCACTCGCCCCTGGACGAACCTGTCACGGTGTGGGAAGTTAGTGACTAGAAATAGCATGATAAGCGTAGATAAGCAATGATAAGGCAAACCACAAACACCGGAGCAACCATCCCTCCCATGCATCATCCACCATAACTACACCCTGTATCAAAAATAACATCGGGCACCTTCCCCGATGCCCACCGCCGAGCACCTGCCTCGGCCGTCGAGCACCGACCTCGACAATACAGCTCACACCCCCCACCCATGGGGGCCCCCATTCCTAACGCCACCTTCGCGTGGGGTACATGGGTCAACGTACCACTTTTCCGGAAAAGCACACCCTTGCGGTGGCCAAACCGCGGGTGTGCGTGTAGCAAAACTTGAGCCTCAGATTAAGTATCATAGTATAACAGGGTTAGCGTAAAAACAGAAGGAGACTGATAATTCCACCTTGCCCCAACATGCTATTTCTAACAGTTAATCCCTATTCCCGAAATCCCCGGGAACGTACCCACCTTGTGTGCGTCGTCCTGCGTTCGTCCAGTCCGCGTCTGTGCACCAGTCGCCAATAGCGTCCCGCACTCCTGAAGGAACAAGGGCAAGTCAAGACTTAGAAGTCCGAAACTTACAACGACTCCCAACAGCGTGCGGCGGAGTTCTTCGCACAGCACCGGCCGTGCGACGACCACTCTGCCTGGGCGCAGCCCCCGCGCCGGCACCAGCCCGCGCGGGCGCGTTGCCCGCGGTGCGGGGCGACCCCGCGCGGCACCAGCCCGCGCGGGCGCCCCTCCTGCGGGCGGCCCCGCGCGGCCGGGCGCCGCGCGGGCGCGCTGCCCGCGGTGCGGGGCGACCCCGCGCGGCACCAACCCGCGCGGGCGCCCCTCCTGCGGGCGGCCCCGCGCGGCACCAGCCCGCGCGGGCGCGCTGCCCGCGGTGCGGGGCGACCCCGCGCAGCACCAGCCCGCGCGGGCGCCCCTCCAGCGGGCGGCCCCGCGCGGCCGATCGCCGCGCGGGCGCGCTGCCCGCGGTGCGGGGCGACCCCGCGCGGCACCAGCCCGCGCGGCGCCCCTCCTGCGGGCGGCCCCGCGCGGCCGAGCGCCGCGCGGGCGCGCTGCCCGCGGTGCGGGGCGACCCCGCGCGGCACCAGCCCGCGCGGCGCCCCTCCTGCGGGCGGCCCCGCGCGGCCGAGCGCCGCGCGGGCGCGCTGCCCGCGGTGCGGGGCGGCCCCGCGCGGCACCAGCCCGCGCGGGCGCCCCCCTCTTGCGGGCGGCCCCGCGCGGCCGAGCGCCGCGCGGGCGCGCTGCCCGCGGTGCGGGGCGGCCCCGCGCGGCACCAGCCCGCGCGGGCGCCCCCCTCTTGTGGGCGGCCCCGCGCGGCCGAGCGTCGCGCGGCGCGCTGCCCGCGGTGTGGGCGACCCCGCGCGGCACCTGCCCGCACGGCGCCCAACCCGCGGCCGGCCCCGCGCGCAGCGGCGCGCGATGGCGCCGCCCCTTCTCCCTCCTCGTGACCAACAAAAGAAAAGGGGGAGATTCCCCCAAACGAAACGCATCCGACTCACCTCGATGTGCGGAAGAGGAGGAGAAAGAGGGATCGTCCGCTTGCCTCCTCCGTCTACCCTTGCCCGTGTGCTTGGTTACTCTTTGCCGGCGGCTACGAGGGAGGAAGAAGAAGAATAGAGGCGGCCACCTAAAGAAATAAGAGGAACCCTAATCCTCTTTCCCTCACGGCTATATTTATACTAAAAGGATTAGGGTTTACCTTAAAAGGTGCGCGGGTCCCAACACGGATCCCGAGGCGCCTAAGGGGGACCCCAACTTCGAGGATTAATTCTGGTCAGACCGGGAGTCGGAAAAATAAACCGATCGCGCCCACGCGCTCCGCTCCGCGAGCTCTACCGCCTAAAATTATCTGCGGGCCCCGACGGTCTGTCCGGAAAAACACCAAAAATGAGGCCCCTGGTCGGGCATTACGAGAAGAGAGTGACCAGAAGAGTTAAGGAAGGGCTGGGTCTTACACCACTTACCGCTAAAAACAAGTTTCGTCCCCGAAACTTAATCTTCCCCAGCGGCGAACAGGTCCGGGTAACACTCCCTCATCTTTGTCTCGGGTTCCCAAGTTGCCTCACGCTCTTCTTGATTGCTCCAAAGCACCTTCACGTAGGGAATTGTCCGACTACGCAGCTTTTTGTCTTCCCGGGCTAGGATTCGCACCGGTACTTCTGCGAAACTCAAATCCTCCTTGAGTTCAATCGCAGAGGCGTCAAGCACCCGCGAAGGGTCGGGGAGGTATTTCCGAAGCATGGATACGTGGAACACATCATGAACGCGGTCAAGGTTCGGTGGTAGGGCGAGGCGGTAGGCTACCGGGCCGATGCGCTCCAGAATCTCAAATGGCCCTATGTACCGCGGGCTCAACTTGCCCCTCAACCCAAACCGCTTCACCCCCTTTGACGGCGACACCCGCAGTAATACTTGTTCTCCCACCTGGAATTCCAAGTCGCGTCGTCTCCGGTCTGCATAGCTCTTTTGCCGGCTCTGGGCGGTCGCCAAACGTCGCCTGATGAGGCGCACCCTTTCCTCAGTCTCGGCCACCAGGTCCGGCCCCAAGAACTTTCTCTCCCCCAGATCGTCCCAACAGATCGGGGATCTACAGCGCCTGCCGTACAATGCTTCGTACGGCGCCATCTGAATGCTCGCTTGGTAGCTGTTGTTGTATGCGAACTCTGCAAGGGGTAGGTAGTGCGACCATCCGTCTCCCAAATCCAGTACGCACGCGCGAAGCATGTCCTCGAGTATCTGAATCACCCGCTCGGATTGCCCGTCCGTCTGGGGGTGAAAGGCTGAGCTGAAGTGTAATTTGGTCCCCAAGGCTCGTTGTAGGCTCTTCCAAAAGTTTGAAACGAACCTCGTGTCCCTGTCCGAGGTGATCGTCGTTGGCACCCCGTGCAGCCTCACAATCTCGCTGAGGTAGACTTGAGCCAGCCGGTCGCGTGTCCAGGTCGTGTGGATGGGTAGGAAATGAGCTGACTTCGTTAACCGATCCACGATAACCCAGATGGCGTCGTGTCCCTGTTGCGAACGTGGGAAACCGGTGACAAAGTCCATTGTGATTTGCTCCCATTTCCATTCGGGCACGGGTAGGGGTTGCAACTTCCCCGCCGGCCGTTGATGCTCGGCTTTCACCTGTTGGCAAATCAAACAGTGGGCTACGAACAGCGTCACATCTCCCTTCAATCTTGGCCACCAGAAGGTCTGTCGGATATCCCGGTACATCTTGGTGCCCCCAGGGTGCGCCACGTAGGGGGCGCTATGTGCTTCAGTCAGGATTTCCTTCTTTAGATCTGGCAGATCAGGCACGCAGATCCGCCCTCGGAACCGAAGGGTGCCGTCCGTTCCCACCGCAAAGTCTCCACTCTGCTCCGGTGAGATCCTATCTCGTTCCAGCTGCAGCTGTGGGTCCGCACCTTGGCCTTCTCGAATCCTCTCCAATAGGGTCGGCGCGACTGTTAAGGTCAACAGTCGCTCAACCGTCCCTGCTGGTACCACTTCCAACCTCAGTCGCGAAAATTCTGCGATCAAGTCATTCTGCTGCGTGATCGTGCCCGCCGAAGTTCCTTCTGCTTGTCCCTTCCTGCTTAGAGCATCGGCTACAACATTTGCTTTTCCCGGGTGGTACTGAATGGTTAAGTCGTAATCCTTCAGTAGCTCCAACCACCTCCTCTGCCGTAGGTTAAGCTCCTTCTGGGTGAAAAGGTACTTAAGGCTTTGGTGGTCCGAGAACACGTTGCAATGCACACCGTAGAGGTAGTGCCTCCATAGTTTCAGAACGAAGACCACTGCGGCAAGTTCCAAGTCATGGATCGGGTAGTTCTATTCGTAATCCTTGAGCTGCCTTGAAGCATAGGCGATGACTCTTCCTTGCTGCATTAGTACTCCTCCCAGTCCTATTCGCGATGCATCGCAGTAGACTTCGTAGTCTTCCCCGGGGGTTGGTAAGGCAAGCACAGGCGCTCTTGTCAACCGCTTCTTAAGTTCTTCAAAGCTCTCTTGGCATTGGGCCGTCCAAAAGAACTTTACTCCTTTCCGGGTTAGGCGGTTCAGAGGGGTCGCAATCTTCGTGAAACCCTCTACGAAACGTCTGTAGTATCCCGCAAGGCCCAAGAAGCTGCGCACCTCTGTCACCGTGGTCGGCTGGGGCCAGTCGGTCACCGACTCCACCTTCTTGGGATCCACTGCGACTCCTGCTGCTGAAATGATATGCCCCAGAAACCCCACCTTGCGAAGCCAAAATTCGCATTTCTTGAGTTTTGCGAATAGCTCCTGCTCCCTAAGAGTTTGTAGAACTGTTCGTAGGTGCTCCTCGTGCTTCTCATCGGTGGTGGAGTAAATTAGGATGTCGTCGATGAAAACCACTACGAACTGATCCAGGAAGGGTCTGAAAACTCGGTTCATCATGTCCATGAACACCGCAGGGGCATTGGTAAGCCCGAATGGCATTACCGTAAACTCGTAATGGCCATACCGAGTCCGGAACGCCGTCTTCGGAATATCTTCGTCTCGGACTCGGAGCTGGTGGTAGCCCGACTGCAGGTCGATCTTTGAGAAGACAGTTGCACCCCGCAGCTGGTCAAAAAGGTCATCAATCCTTGGTAGGGGATACTTGTTTTTCACTGTGACTTTGTTGATTTCCCGATAGTCGATGCACAAACGCAAGCTCCCGTCTTTCTTTCGTACAAAGAGTACAGGCGCGCCCCAAGGGGACACACTTGGTCTGATAAACCCCCTGTCCAGGAGGTCCTCTAGCTGCGCCTTAAGTTCCTTCAGCTCCGCGAAGGCCATCCTGTAGGGGGCCTTCGTGATTGGTCGTGTGCCGGGTGGAAGCTCAATAGGAAAGACAACTTCTCTCTCGGGGGGTAACCCAGGTAGGTCGGCCGGAAAGACATCTGGGAAGTCCCTCACCACAGGGATGTCGGGGAGTGCCGTGGAGGATCCGGCGGCCAGGGCCACCGACACCAAGTAGGCCATACACCCGCCCTCAACCAACTTCCTGGCTCGGGATGCAGGAATCATGGAAGAAAAGGAAACGCTCTTGCAAGCCAAGTACACGTTCTCCGGAAAATCGGGGTACATTAGTCGCACCTCGCGCTTCTCGCAGTCTATGACCGCAAGGTACCACGTGAGCCAATCCATTCCGAGCACTACATCATACTCTTTCAATGGAATGACTACCAGATCCCAGGGGCACGGAAGCCTTCCCATCCATATAGGGCAGGAAGGCACCATGTTGCGTGCCTCCAGGGATCCCCCCGCGGTGTGAACGGTCATCAGACTGGGTAAGGGTCTCAACTCAAAATCATGGGTCAGTGCGAAGTCTCGAGACATAAACGAGAGGGTCGCTCCGGTGTCAAAAAGGGTTCTAGCGCGATAAACGGAAGCAAGAGTGATACCTGCGACGACGTGCTCAGACGGGTGTGTCTCCTGCTGTCCCATCGCGTAGACGCGGCCTCCCGAAGGTGGTGGCTTTTTCCCTATAGATCGGGGTGCTGGCGGTCTGGGGGCTGACGTCATTGGAGCTTTCCCTCGCCCCGCGTGCTGAGGTGAGGGCACGGAGGCTGCAGAAGATGCGGTGCCTTGGTTCAGGGGACAGTTGAAACGGAAGTGTCCCTGCTTGCCACATCGGAAACAATGGTCCTGTCTCTTGGAGCAATCCATCACTCGGTGCGCCCCGCCGCAGATCACGCAAGAGCGATTTTCCGAGCGTTGTCCCTCTCCTGGCGCTCCCTTGGCTCCCTGTTGGGGCCTCCACCGCTTAGGAGGTCGATTCCCGCTGGAGGAACCCCCTCCCCCTGAGGTCATCTGGGTCCGCTTCCTGTCGTCTTGCTGGTGGGGGCCTTCCCTCCGGGCGCGCGTGACGGCAAAACCTCGTTCCACGATGGTGGCTCGGTCGACCACCTTCTGGAAGGTATGTAGGTCCGCCGCGTCCACCACTTGGAAAATGTCCGTCCTCAATCCATCCACAAACAGTTGTGCCTTATGGGATTCATCCCGAATGACGAACGGGACACAGTTCGCCAGTCTCACGAACTCCCTCTGGTACTCCATTACTGTTTTGGCTCCCTGCCTGATGTGGTTTAAGTCGTCCTCCAGTTGTTTCTTCATGCTATTGGTAAAGAACGCCCCGAATAGCTGCTGTTTAAAGGTAGTCCATGACGGAAGGGTAGCGCCCGTCGCAGAGTCGGGGCGTACAGTCTTCCACCAAATGCGGGCATTCCCCTCGAGTAAGTGGGCGGCCAGGGGGACCCGCTCGTGGTCTTCCATCAATAGGTCCTCGAACAACTTCTCCATTGTATCTACCCATTTCTCCACGACCCAGGGGTCTGTCGTGTCCCCCTCAAACGTTGGCAGGTCGTATTTCTTGAAGTCGGCCAGGTTGGCGCGTACGCGGTCTCGCTCGCTTGGTAGATTCGCCCCCTCCTTCGCGACGTTGGCGGTCGCGGCGGGGGTGGGTACCACAACCGTCACACTTGGAGCAATTCCGACGATTGGTGTCGCTGCCGGCCCTGCCGTTTCCGTCGAAGGGGCCACCTCCGGCGCCGTCGGTTGAGTTAAGGGCACCTCAGGCGCCGAGGCCCGGGTGGGGGCAACCCCTCCTTGGGTCTCCATCATCGGCGGTCCCATTGCCGGTGCCGCTGGCCCCGGGAGAGGGCCTGGGGCAACCTCCGCCGTCGCGGCGGCCTGTTGTTGCTGCGTCAGTTGGCGCACGTGGTCGTTCAGGGCTGCCAACTGTTCCGTCATCTCCTGTAGCTGCTGCCTTAGGAGCTGATTCTCCGCAGTCATCGCTTCCGCTGCGTCCGCCCTCGTGTCCTCGGCTGTGGATCTAGTCCTGGCCATGATCTGAACATTTGTACGAACCAGTTACTCCTAGTTTAAACAAAACGGCACGCCGCTAGTGTTGGCACTAAAGGGATAAAAGAAAGAGAACACTAATCTCCCCCCCCCCCCCCCCCCTTTTTGTCTCAACGAGCACTCGCGTTTTATTTATCCCGTGTTCACTTTATTACTCAGTAGCCAGAGTATTGCGCCCGTGGATGTTAGGCCCCGACTGTTGTGGTTAAAGTTTCCCGCTCTAATACCATCTTAATCTGTCACGCCCCGGGGGTTAGCATCGCGCGGAAGAGGAGCCACCGATGCCCCTGGTTCGACCATATATTTTTTTTTTAAAAACAATATTCCCCGGCGCGTGCCCAGACCCGCCGCATACACAAATTCGCTCTACAAACGGGCAGAGTCTCCTTTGTATATGCACGGCGTCTCAACTATAAGGTGCCTCACAAGGCGTAGCACATACAATCTCTAACCACATCAGTTGGGGTCTTGTACACATACAACCATACAATTCACTTGATATTCTAGCATTCACTTAAAGCATAAAGGCCGGTGTTTTGAAAGGATAAATAATCACAGGGTTTTGAAAGCGGCATCCACACGACGCCATCGTTTATGAAAACATTTCGCAAAATACATAAATCCCATAAGGTTTGTAAAGCTTGGTGCCCACACGGCACCCATGTTTTAAAAGCAGTTTTCGCAAACGGTTTACTTTGCTTTTCATCGTTCAATACGGCCGAGTAAGAGAGAGCGTAGAATTCATTCAATTATTCAAAAGGAAAAAGGGCAACATCCACTTCGACCCCACGGGGGTGTCGCAAACCACAGCTAGCTATCATGAATAATAAAAGAAAAGGGAAAGAAGAGTCACTGTATCTGAAATCACCCAAAAATCAGATCAGCACCCTCGCGTCCTCACCGGCGCCCTAGCACTCGCCCCTGGACGAACCTGTCACGGTGTGGGAAGTTAGTGACTAGAAATAGCATGATAAGCGTAGATAAGCAATGATAAGGCAAACCACAAACACCGGAGCAACCATCCCTCCCATGCATCATCCACCATAACTACACCCTGTATCAAAAATAACATCGGGCACCTTCCCCGATGCCCACCGCCGAGCACCTGCCTCGGCCGTCGAGCACCGACCTCGACAATACAGCTCACACCCCCCCACCCATGGGGGCCCCCATTCCTAACGCCACCTTCGCGTGGGGTACACGGGTCAACGTACCACTTTTCCGGAAAAGCACACCCTTGCGGTGGCCAAACCGCGGGTGTGCGTGTAGCAAAACTTGAGCCTCAGATTAAGTATCATAGTATAACAGGGTTAGCGTAAAAACAGAAGGAGACTGATAATTCCACCTTGCCCCAACATGCTATTTCTAACAGTTAATCCCTATTCCCGAAATCCCCGGGAACGTACCCACCTTGTGTGCGTCGTCCTGCGTTCGTCCAGTCCGCGTCTGTGCACCAGTCGCCAATAGCGTCCCGCACTCCTGAAGGAACAAGGGCAAGTCAAGACTTAGAAGTCCGAAACTTACAACAACTCCCAACAGCGTGCGGCGGAGTTCTTCGCACAGCACCGGCCCGTGCGACGACCACTCTGCCTGGGCGCAGCCCCCGCGCGGCACCAGCCCGCGCGGGCGCGTTGCCCGCGGTGCGGGGCGACCCCGCGCGGCACCAGCCCGCGCGGGCGCCCCTCCTGCGGGCGGCCCCGCGCGGCCGGGCGCCGCGCGGGCGCGCTGCCCGCGGTGCGGGGCGACCCCGCGCGGCACCAGCCCGCGCGGGCGCCCCTCCTGCGGGCGGCCCCGCGCGGCACCAGCCCGCGCGGGCGCGCTGCCCGCGGTGCGGGGCGACCCCGCGCGGCACCAGCCCGCGCGGGCGCCCCTCCAGCGGGCGGCCCCGCGCGGCCGATCGCCGCGCGGGCGCGCTGCCCGCGGTGCGGGGCGACCCCGCGCGGCGCCCCTCCTGCGGGCGGCCCCGCGCGGCCGAGCGCCGCGCGGGCGCGCTGCCCGCGGTGCGGGGCGGCCCCGCCCGGCACCAGCCCGCGCGGGCGCCCCCTCTTGCGGGCGGCCCCGCGCGGCCGAGCGCCGCGCGGGCGCGCTGCCCGCGGTGCGGGGCGGCCCCGCGCGGCACCAGCCCGCGCGGGCGCCCCCTCTTGTGGGCGGCCCCGCGCGGCCGAGCGTGGCGCGGCGCGCTGCCCGCGGTGTGGGCGACCCCGCGCGGCACCTGCCCGCACGGCGCCCCACCCGCGGCCGGCCCCGCGCGCAGCGGCGCGCGATGGCGCCGCCCCTTCTCCCTCCTCGTGACCAACAAAAGAAAAGGGGGAGATTCCCCCAAACGAAACGCATCCGACTCACCTCGATGTGCGGAAGAGGAGGAGAAAGAGGGATCGTCCGCTTGCCTCCTCCGTCTACCCTTGCCCGTGTGCTTGGTTACTCTTTGCCGGCGGCTACGAGGGAGGAAGAAGAAGAATAGAGGCGGCCACCAAAAGAAATAAGAGGAACCCTAATCCTCTTTCCCTCACGGCTATATTTATACTAAAAGGATTAGGGTTTACCTTAAAAGGTGCGCGGGTCCCAACACGGATCCCGAGGCGCCTAAGGGGGACCCCAACTTCGAGGATTAATTCTGGTCAGACCGGGAGTCGGAAAAATAAACCGATCGCGCCCACGCGCTCCGCTCCGCGAGCTCTACCGCCTAAAATTATCTGCGGGCCCCGACGGTCTGTCCGGAAAAACACCAAAAATGAGGCCCCTGGTCGGGCATTACGAGAAGAGAGTGACCAGAAGAGTTAAGGAAGGGCTGGGTCTTACAGCGGCCCTGCCGCGCGCGCCTGCGCGCGGCCAGGAGGTGCCGCGCGCACGCGCGCGGCCCTGCCGCGCGCGCCTGCGCGCGGCCAGGCAGCGCCGCGTGCTGCCCTTTGCTGCACGCGGCGCCGCGCCCAGCGGCAAGTCGCCGCAGGGTGCTGCCAATAGCAGCACCCTGGCGCCGCGCGTGCGCCGTTGCGCGCGCGCGCGGCCGCCGGCGACGGCAAATCCAAGAAAAGCCCCGAAAAATCCGATAAAACCCAAAAATCCCAAAAATCCAAGAATCCATATTTTTCATGATTTTTAAACACCAATTAAAAATCCTCAAAGCTCCAAAACACCGAAAAAACCCCAAAAACTGAAATTACTTACCTCGTTGTCGCACGCGACACGCCCACGAGCTCCACGCGGCCTCCAACGGCGAGTCCAAAAATCCAAGAAGCTCCAATCCCTTTTCTTTCTTTTCTTTTTCCTTTTCCTCTCTTTTCTTTTCCTTTCTTTCTTTCTCTTTTTCTTTCTTTCTTTCTTCCTGCTGCAGAGGAGGGGTGGCTGGTGCTTTTATAAAGCAAAAGCTTTATTAATTAAATCCATTAATTAATTAACTCCAAAATCTCCAACTCCAACTCACTTTTTGCCTTCGGGCTCTCCGCCGCTGCCCGGAACCTCCCGAACTCCGCTGTAAATCGAAAATACACGCGCTCACAGCTTTTTCTCTCCAAAAAGCTCATCCGTTGAGGCGAGGTGCTCAAATCAATTACCGGCTCCAAAATTGCCAGTTCCGACTCACTTTTTGACTCCGGGTCCTCCGCGTCAGTCCGGAACCTCCCGAACCTCGCTGTAAATCGAAAGTACACGTGTCCACAGCTTTTTCTCTTCAAAAAGCTCGTCCGTTGAGTCGGGGTGCTCAAATCAATTACCGGCTCCAAAATTGCCAGTTCCACTCACTTTTTGCCTCCGGGTCCTCCGCGTCAGTCCGGAACCTCCCGAACCTCGCTGTAAATCGAAAGTACACGTGTCCACAGCTTTTTCTCTTCAAAAAGCTCGTCCGTTGAGTCGGGGTGCTCAAATCAATTACCGGCTCCAAAATTGCTAGTTCCGACTCACTTTTTGACTCCGGGTCCTCCGCGTCAGTCCGGAACCGCCCGAACCTCGCTGTAATCTGAAAGTACACCTGTTCCAAGTGTTCCTGAATTTCCCACGCTCCACGGTGAAGTCGGAAATTTCCAATCTCATCCTCAATCGGCCTACAAAGCCCGGAAAAACCCCGAATCGAGCTGGAGCTTCCGCGTTGATCCGAATCAACCCGGCATCCACTGTAAACTCAAATGCAACATGCCCAAGGCAATTCTCTGCTCCAAGCCATCTGTGTGGTCGGCGCGCTATCCAAAGTCCCGGTACTCTACATTCTCCCCTCCTTCAAAAGGTTTCGTCCTCGAAACCAAAACACACACCCTACCACAAGAAACCCACATCAGGAATATTATCAACTCCAACTCTCTCTCAAAAGAAAAGCAACCGAAAATAGCGAAAAGTCCGAAATTTCCAAAGGACCGATGCCTTCACCCCGATCAAACAAGAACCGGTTCCCGCATCGCCTCCATTTCTGGAGTAGTCCTTCGAAATTTTTCCATTCCGCTGCTATTTTCGGCGTTAAAACGGGAAAACAAAGAGAGAGATGTTGAAGCTGCCCCTGCTGTGGCCGCCACCCAAAACCACAATCCACCAACTCAACCATGTAGGGGTGCAAAACTCTGATCTCAATCACCAGGAAAGGAAGTCATACCAAGTACCAAGCGATCCGCTAACCTGGCGCCCACCAATCGGCGACCCAAACTCATCCTCTCGGCCCTCAGGTGGTCACTCTAACTCAACATACTGGCACCACCGAACCTTCACTGGGTAAAACCAACCGTAAATTCCATAACTCCAAAAGCAAGAATTTCTTCGGTTGCATCTGATAGCTCAAATCCTTGTTCGACTCCAACGCAGAAAAGCCGATAAAGTGCGAGGATTCAATTACACTTCCTCCTATCAGACGAAAATCACGGTCCAAACTCCCCGCGTAAACTCAAGTCTATAAACATAAACCTCTGCGGCTGGTGGCTTCCAAAAGATCGAAGTCTCCAAAAGGCAAAAATCCTCCGTTGCTCCTCAGCAACCAAAACAATCAAGTTCCGCAGGTACATCTCTCGATTAGGCAACCAACATCTCCTGTGAGGACCTGGATCCCCACGTCGAGATTACTGGATCATCTACAGCTCCCGGAGGCCTATGTGGCATGTTGGTGGGATTTGTGCCCCAATTGGACATTAGTGTTGGGCTCAGTGTGTTTAGTGGACCACGTGGGTGATCATTGGACTCCGTCGGATCGTTAGAAGTGGTTTCGCGCGAAGTGGATATTAAATTTGGACTCAGCGCGAAGTTTGGACCAAGGATTACCTTTCCGGATGCCTTCGGCAAATTTTGGAGTTGGAATTTGGCGAAATGGACATCAAATTCGGATTCAGCGCGCGAAAACGGTTAAAACGGACTACCCACTTGTTATTTTTGGGCTCTGGACACTGTTCACGCCGGAACAGTGTTTCCGGCGGCGGCGGCAGCGGCGGAGCGGCCGCAGGCAGCGCGGCGGACGGAGGCGCGGGCCGCCCGGTCCACGCGGCAGGCGTGCGCCGGGGGCGGGACGCGTGGCGGCTCGGGAGTGGGCCGGTCCGCGGGGCGCGGTCTACGGAGGAGTGCGGGGCGCACGGTGGACCGGGGGTGACACGTGGCAGGTTTGCATTGGTTCGGTCCACACGATTTCGTGCACCGGGTTCACTAGGCAGTGGCATGACACGTGGCGTTCTCCGATTGGTGGGTCTACTGTGCGCGGCAGGGTGGCAGGCGGCGGCGTCAGGCGCACGTGGGCGCGGCCGGGCGGATTCCCGCGCTTGGGGAGGACACGTGTCGGCGTCTGGGGGGCGCGACGTGTCGCGCGGGGAGCGGCTGGGGTTGCTGTCCGCTGTTTGGCGGGCGACGTGGCGGCCCAGGAGGGATTCGGGCGGCTACAGTGTTCGGGCGCGGGGATTTCGGGCTGCTACAGTGCGCGCCCGAAAATTCCCAGCGCCCGGAAATCCGGACATATCCGGTATTTTCCAATTGTTTCAGCTGCCTATAATAGCGATCCGAGCTCTCTTCTTCTCCCTTTTTCCACCATTTCCGAGCCTCTTCTCGCCGGGGTGCCTTCAGCAAAGTTGATCCTCGTGTTTGGCTGCATCTTTCTGCAAAGTTTTGGGATTTTTGGTGGCACGCTTATCGAGGTTTCTATTTTTACGGCGCGGCGCGACGCTCGTTCGTTTGTGGTCTTCTTCGTCGCGTTTGGTGCGAGGACTCCCCCGGCTTACCCCGAGCACCTTTTTCAGTGATTCTTGCGCCGTTGGCTTCACGACAGGTAGGGCTATGTTTCCCATGTTTACTGGTTTTTCCCATTCCGAGCTTTTCATGGGTCTTTCGGATCATCTTGTAACCCCTTTTTCTGGGCGGAGTTCTGGGACAGCGGCGCGGTGTTTTGGTGATATCTTCGCGCACAGGCATCGGATTGGGGCGATTCAAGAGGCGATTTGCATCTACACATCACGAGGAATATGCCCAAATTTTCTTGGAATTTTCTGAATATTTCTCGAAGGTGAAGATTATCTATGAACAGTAATTGTTGCTACAGTTTTTGAGTGTAGTTTGATTCGGGGTGGTTCCCTTGTCCGAATTGTTTCTCAGTGTAGGAAGCTCGGAATTGGACGTGCAGGTACTCGTTTCGAAGGTATCGACGCGAGGATTACTGTGGTATTTTTACTGGATTTTTCTGGGCACTTGCAGCAGGTGAAATATGCGCGGCTTTGGGACTGATTTTCAGATTGTGTATGTTTGGTTAATTTTGGAATAAAAGTGTAATGTTGAGCGTTATTGTTGTGCCCAGGGGTGTTTTTAGCTGTTTGAAGCCGAGGCTTGCGCGACTCGTACCGTGGGTGTTATGTTGGCAGATTTTGGACCGCGGGCGTCTACCCACTTCACCGACTTCAGGTTTGCCTTGGGTTAAGCGCTTCAGGTGGGTGAGCTTATTATCAGTAATTGTTTAAGGCAATGTTTATGTTGTGGCAAGTATAAGTCCACTTGTGGGGATGTCACCCCTCTATGACTGATGCATGCATGTGTAGGGTACATAGTTTATATTGGTAAGTAGGTAAGCTTGTTAATGATATCGGTATAAATGATTGCAAGAATAGTATTTATGAGGTATGCTGAGGACTTGCATGACTTGGGCATCTATGTGATGACTAGTGTAAGCTTACCTAGGATAATGTTACCCTATGAAATTATGTAACATGCCATGTTAGCACATAGCCTTTCTTGTGATGGATTATGCTTGGGACAGGATTTCGTAGCTATGTGCGGATTTGTACTCTGAGGAGTTATTATGATCATTCTATTGATGAACCCTGAATTGTGGACAGGTCTAGTTTTGGGATTCCGGCATGTTGCTTATTCCTAAGGAACTATTATTATGCTTTAGCCCCCTTTTATTTCCTTGAGGACAATTGCATGCTTGTATGGTCACGTAGTTAGGCCATCTTTTACTGTTGCACTACTTATTGGAACTTGACTTAGGAGAAACCATGCTTTTCTTTTCTCCTTCTTGTTAGTCAGGTGGTCAGTATTGCTCGGGTTCGAGCAGGGGGTCTGGGTAGTGTACAGTCGGGACATCGTGTCTGGGCAGGTTGGTTTAGTTGTGGGGCTTTGCGGCAACCGGGGATATTGGGCGGTTGACCGGGTGTTTCTCTATGCACCTGATTGGGTATCAGTTTCTTTAGTGGATGGAGTTTCCCACTTATCGTTTAGTGCATCCGATTGAGGTCGGGTCTTTCCTTAGTGGTTGAGCTTTCCCACTTTGATCAGAGTCGTGATCCAGTCCTGCTACATTGAGACACTTGACAGGGATACTTGTTACTGAGATGTACTTTACTCGTGTGGGTCGCTCCCCTCGAGTGCCACTCCGGAGGTAGGCTTGACCGAGCCGTGTGCCGGTCTGTTACTTATATTTTTGACCGAGCCGTGTGCCGGTCCGTTACATATCTTGAGATCGAGCCGTGTGCCGATCAGTTACTGAGTTCGACAGCAGAGCAGGCAGTACCGGGTGTCATACCGGTTCATTTGATTGGGTTTATTTCGGTCAGATACTTTTATTGTTACACTCGTGCCTGGGGGCCGAGTGCAGACTGGTAGTTGAGTTTAGATCAGTGCTAGTATTGTTGAGAGCCGTCTGGTTGACGGTGGTCCCGTGTTGTTGCGAGTACTTTGACCGCTGTGTGAGAGGTTGAGCATCTTGATTCTATCTGTTCTGAGAGAGAGCGTGGATTTTGACCATAGCCTGCATGTTTCTCTCCTCGATAGCGAGCTTGTCCGTTTGGACGCCCTACGTAATTCCTGCCCGTCAGCGGGAGGTGGTTGTAGGTGGGCGCAGGTTTGACTGGACCAGATGTGGCAGCCAGTTCGATTGGGTCGGTGGTGCACTTCATGTGCTAGGGGTTGCATACCACTGTTTGGTTCTCCCCCTTTTAGCCTTTAGTTAGGGGCAGGGCAGCTGTTGAGAGTTTCCAGCGTACTCATTTCAGTCTTATGACTTGGGTTAGTTTTTGTCTCTTGAGGACTTGGTGGGCAGACCGTCGGGTCTGGCGGTGGTACCCACTGAGAACTCCCTTTTGGAGTAGTTCTCACACCCGTTGGGGGTTTCCCCCCCTTTTCTCTCCTCTTCTTTGTTTTGCAGAGTCTTAGCAGGTGTTGCCGACTCTGCGGTTGTTGATCGTGGCGAGGGAGTCGCGAGCTAGATCCCTACCCGGCGTTGGAGAGTAGCGGTACCCTTCTGAGGAGATCATCAGTAGATTAGCGGTTTCTTTTCCTCTTTTGAGAGACTTGTAGTGAGGATATTTGTATTGAGAGACTGTACACTGTTGTATATATATTGGAGTTACCTCCCGGTTGGGTTAGAGCTTGTACTCGAGGATTTGTATTATTATTATTTTGGGAGGCAGACAGTGTTGTTTATTTCCAGTTGTACAGTGATTGATTTTAGTTACAGCAGATTTTTTTATTTATAGCTCTGATATCTGTTTAGTTATAGTACTTTTCTTGCAGGTATGACGCTTCGCCTATGCAGGTATGCATAGGTGGCGGATCTGTTTGGCGGGCCCGGGTCGCAGTTTCGACCCCGGGGCGTGACATACCTGATCCTTTTGAATTCTTCTTTCTTGAGATTGAGTTAAATGATCCAACTTTCTTCACCTTCAATCTTCAAGACTTGAACCTTTCACGAAACTACGCCAACTCAAATTCCGTAACAATGCGGTGCCAGGAAAAGAACATGGAGCGCGTGATGCACATGCTTGGACCGAGAGCATCTCCGGAGTATCACCTGTAGTACTACCGGCTGTGGCATCGTCGATTTCGACCCTGATCGCACCACGGATGGTGCAGAAGCAGCGCGAGGTTGCTGACCGGTTATTTACCTCATCCAGTTCTATTTCCCTGTAAATTTCGGGGCTGAGTTGGAGCCTTGGGAGGCCGAGAACTGGATTGCTGCTTTTGGAAAAGTTGGCTGAGGACTTGTTCATCCAGGAGAAGCATCAGGTGCACTTGGTTGCGCACCCTTGGATTTGGACGCCGCGAGTTGGTGGCGTCGAGTTCGTCCCGTTGGACCACCGGAGCGCAGTTGATAACCCGGAGCGAGTTTCTGCGACGGTTGAACCGAGTACCCCATGTTGCCCAAGATGAGACCAGGAGGTTCTCGACGGACGAGGTACCAACAGTAGTGTCAGGATATTTTCAAGCAGAATGTCCAGAGTGGTACTCATGGTTTTGCCGCTTGCGACGGCATTCCCACTACCCCTTCAGGATGAAGAGGTTCATCCAATGCAGCGACAGACTGATGGAGCCTTCATGCCGTGGTAGATAGAACAATAGTCGCCAGCATCTAGTGGATGAGATTGCACAGTTGGTCAGCGGACACCAGGATAGTGGATTGTGTTTTACCTGGTATGGTCTTCCTTATAGCCATTGGATTTAGAGCTTGTTGAAGCCGACACCGCTCGTGTGTTTCAGTAGAGCTGGGATAACGTCGAGTGGGCCAGAGACGGGACGGTTGGCTTGTACACGTGAGGATCAGGTTCCAGATCACGAATAGCACATGGAAGAGTGTTGCCTGTCCTGCCAGTGCAACTAGGACCTTCGATTGATCATCGAGATGTTAGTCCTACATCAGTTCAGAGATGTTGATATGAGGTTGGATAGGAATCGGTCATCCCAAATTATGCTATCATGGATTGTCGAGAGAGGACATTGACCCTCCGTGGACCTGGTCAGGAGGAGTGTGTTTTAGAGGATGCGTAGATGTGTTGATGCCCCTGGCCGAGTTACCAGGAGGTTACCTGCCCCTGGCCGAGTTACCAGGTGGTTACTTGCCCCTGGCCGAGTTACCAGGTGGTTGATGCCCCTGGCCGAGTTACCAGGTGGTTACTTGCCCCTGGCCGAGTTACCAGGTGGTTGATGCCCCTGGCCGAGTTTACCAGGTGGTTACTTGATTGAGATTGAGATCGAGACAGTGATTGACGTGGTTTGGGAACCGCGCCAATTTCGACAGCACCTCGTGGAGTATCACCCGTGAGACAGAGAGAGCTGTTAGCGCAGTTGCGAGATTTAACGGATCGAGAGGTCTGTGAGACCTAGTACCACGTCGTGGGGATACGACAGTGAGGATCCGAGAGATTGATACTTGAGTTGATGCCACGCCGATGATACACGATGGTGATTCCACACCGATGATACACGGTGGTGATGCCCCACCGTTGGTACGCGGCCGTGATGCCACGTTGTGAGGGCACAACGGTGAGGGTTCTGTGACGGCTCGAGCACAGACACGTTTGGATTGTGTTTTGGTTGATGCCCTTTTCTGAGATCGGTTAGCGCTATGGAGCCTTTTTCCCGAGGATTGTGCCAGACAGTGTTCTGGACCCGATAGGGACATTATAAGCTTGCAGCGCGGTCAGGTGGATTGACTAAGGCCCTGCGGCCTTTTGGATTTGAGGAATTGTGTGCTCCGGTAGCACTTGGACGGGTTGTTGTAGCGGCATGAGTTGAGCTCTACACTGAGTTGCTGTACCAGTCGTTGAGGTTGATTTATACAGGGCCGGTTGATTTGATTATATTCGGATTGGTTTCCGAGGTGACTTAGAGCACGAGGATCATTTGAGGTTAGAGCTGCAACTTCTATGAGAAGAAGTTGTTGCCAAGCTGTGAGAGTTGCACTTGGACTTCGAAAAATTTTGTGACTAGGCCATGTGATTACAGCTGCAAGGGTGACAGAGGACCCAACGAAGAGAGATACCGTTTGGGTTGGGCCTAGACCTATGTTAATGACTGAGATAAGAAGCTCTTGGACTATGCAAGGCCAGTGTAACTTGCAAGAGGCAAGGCTGAGGAAGATATCAGCATTGATCCGGATATTGCCGTGATAGAGAGGTCATGGAATTATTCAGAGATCCTTAAGCCTGAAATACAGGGTTACTCAGGAGGACTTTGATTGAGGCAACGCCGGTGGACAGAGTTATTAGAGCTGTTGGATTGATATCCTATAGTATTATCCCGGCATGGATATTATGGACATTATAACTTGGTTTGGCGAGCAGTGCAACCCTGGAATTGATATCTAAGGTTGTGCGTGGTTTCCAATATTGGAAAAAAAAAAAAAAAAAAAAAAAATTTCCCTGTGGATGGATGTTAGAGCGGTGTGTGGAACTTGAGCTTTTAGTTGCTAAGGAGCAACGGAGGTTCTATGCCAATGGCAAGCGTAGAATTTTGGATTTGGAGAGCATGTTATCTGGAAACCACTATTCGCTGGGATGCGAGGAAGTGAGTTTACGCAGGAAGCTTGGTCCGCGAGTATTTTATCACCCGCTTGTTTTGGATCTCACTTCTTTGGCAATTGGCGAGATCTGAGTTATCAGGAGCTACCGATGCAAGTTATGGATTTATTCTGGTTTCGAGGACGAAACCCTTTTAAGGAGGGGAGAGTGTAGAGTACAGGGATTTGGTAGAGCGCACCGACCTCGCAAGATGGCGTGGAGCGGAGGAAGTTGTCACGAGCGTTCCACATGTGATTACTGATGAGTTCGGGTCGACTCGGATCAACGCGGAAGCCCCAGGTCGATTCGGAGTTTTCCGGGCTTGTTCACCGTTAGAAGATCGGCTTCGGGGAAGCCTCGACTCCACAGTGGAGTGCGGAAAATTGGGAAACTCTTGGAACAGGTGTACTTTGTGTTTACAGCGGAGTTCGGGAGGTTCCGGACCGACGCGGAGGATCCGAAAGCAAAAGTGAGTCGGAACTGGCAATTTTGGAGCCGGTTTTTGGATTGAGCACCCCGACTCAACGGTTGAGCATTTTGAGGAGAAAAAGTTGTGGACATGTGTATTTTCAGATTACAGCGGGGTTCGGGAGGTTTCGGACCCGTGCGGAGGTCCCGAGGGCAAAAAGTGAGTTGATGGGGGCATTTAATGGATTAATTAATTAATTAAATAGTTGAATCTTTTGGTTTCTTTTTGTTCTGGTGTTGTGGAGTTGGGAGGATGAGAGTGGGTTAGTGTGAAAAGGATTTAAGAAGGAATGTGATATTTTCTTGTGGTGCATTAAATGCTGCCAGCTACCACCTCTAGTTAGGCAACCCCAATTAAGAAGCCGCCATGTCACCACCCTCTCCCCTGCAACAACAGAGTAATGAAGGGAAACAGAGGATTGGAAATGAAAGGAGGAAAGAAGCGAAAGAAGAAGATGGAAGAAGAAAGGGTTGAAAGAATGAATTTTTAAAGTTGGTTTTGATGTTGGACTCCCTCCTAGAAGTCGTGTTGAGCGATCGGGGCGCGGCGCGCGCCGAGCAACAAGGTATGTTGTTTTTGTGTGAAGCTTGGTTTTGTGGGTTTGTAGGATTCCTGGAGCTTTCCTTCTTGTTGGTTTTTGTTGGTGGTCTGGCTTCTTTTTGTTGGCGGCCTGGTGAGGAGAGGAGGCAGCAGGCAGCGGGTGCGCGCAGCGGGGTGCCACTTGGCGGCGGGCGCACAGCGGGCGCGTAGCCGCATGCGCGCGGCGCGCAGTGCGCGGCATGCGCGCGACCCGCATGCGCGCGGCGCGTAGTGCGCGGCATGCGCGCGGCCCGCATGCGCGCTGCGCGCTGGCCGCGAGCACGCAGCGGACGCGCGGCGGCGTGCGCAGCCCGCATACGCGCGGCGCACCGTGCGCAGCATGCGCGCGGCCTGTTTGCACGCGGCACGGCGGCGCAGCGATTGCGGCAGCGGCGCGCGTGGCGGGCGCGGCTGCTGCATGTGGCCGACAGGCAAGCCAGGGCCGATGTCGCGTGGGTTTTGTGGGCTGTTTTGACGAGTTTTTCCCCTTTTGCTCTCTCAGGACGGCGGCATGTTGCGCGGTTTTCGGCGAAGCCCGTGCGAAGCTCAGATCAAGTGTGCGGTAAGGGTGACTTATGCTGTTGGCTCGAGGCGTTGGAACCAGAGTGAGGACTTTTTTTGGGTTATGTGGGCTTATTGTTTGTGTGTGGATGTGCTTAGAGATGGTAGCGGGTTTGGTGTTTATTGGAGCATTATATTTGTTATACAATGGAGCTCTTTTGGTACTAATGGTGATTCTTGGGAAGCAGTTTGTGCTGGAGATGTAGTAGTGATGGTTGATGTGTTTTTTTGGAATGCTTCACAGCATGTTTACATGAGGTGAGTGTGTGCTGTGGAGGTAACTCGAGTGTATTAAAGGATGTATGTGTAAGTGTGTGTTTTTCATTGTGTATATGTGGACTTTTATTAGTTGGGTGCAATTGGAGATAATTGAGTGTAATGAAGCTTCCAGAATATATATGTGATCATGTAATTTAATTTGGGGCAGGTGTTTAATGATGGTGCTATGGTGAATTGGAAGTGTGCTTGAACCTTGTTTATGTTGTAGGTGATGAGGTGAAATTAATTAGACTGGACTTTAATTATGGTATGTAATTGGAGTTTGCAGTTCAGTGTAAGCCATTGGAGTTGAGGTGGACTTGATGTGGGCAGAATTTGATGCTGGAATTTTTGTGAGGTCTCGAAGCATTTATTTGAGCTCCCGAGGATTTTTCCACGTACATGGCAGTATGCGCGCACGGCGTGATTTTTGAGGTTTCGTCAGATTGAGGTTGCGGTGCTTCTCCGACTTCAGCAATGCCTACGGAAAGCGTTCCAGGTGGGTTGGAATTTCTTCGAGATTTATGGAATGCCCTTTAAAGCTATTGTATGCATGTTGATCATGTTTAGCTTACTATTTATATAGCTGGTAAATCTGATAGTTATCTAGAAAACTGTAGAAAGATAATTATAGGCCCCAGATATTTTTACATGATCTAGGGATGACATGACACTAGACTGCATGTTTAGTTGACATTAGATTGGCATCTGAACCGTATTAAAAATCGGCGGACCGATTTTAATGAAATTGAGACTCTAAAAATAGTTTGGGATATTTGTGAGCTTCCAGAGGGTTTGAGTAGGTTGAGGATGCATGTATCCTCGTGCCGGGGGGCCGAGTGGATTTTTAGAGCTCTATGTGACGAGCTTCTAGTGTCAGGTGAGTCGAGATCCCTGGTGGGATTATTCTAGATCATGGGGATATATATATATATTCTGATTTAGTAGTGGAGATGGTTCTCTGATTTGGTTTTGAGATGTTTGGCTCTGGCAGATTGAGTCGTGGAGGTTTCCCGACTTAGCCATGGGATGTGCATTATCAGATTGGGTCGTTGAGGGTTCTCCGACATAGCTTTGAGAGGGTTTGGCATTCCCTGATCCAGTCATGGAGGGTTTCCCGATTGTGATGTGTTATCAGGTATTGGGTATCCGATCTGTTTGATCAAGGATCATAGCCTGCATGTGCCATTTATGAGACAGTTGAGACTGACTAGATACTAGAGCTTTGAGGGGTCGCTTCCCTCGAGGACGCCCCAC
Source organism: Tillandsia leiboldiana (assembly GCA_029204045.2). Taxonomy (NCBI): domain Eukaryota; kingdom Viridiplantae; phylum Streptophyta; class Magnoliopsida; order Poales; family Bromeliaceae; genus Tillandsia; species Tillandsia leiboldiana. Next base: position 28,349 of record JAQNDB010003117.1, read on the forward strand.
GCGGAGTGGGTAGGTGCGTAGTACGCCCCACAGAGAGTGGGCAGGTGCGTAGTACGCCCCACACGTAGTGGGCAGGTGTGTCCATAGTAGTCAGCAGTACGCCCCATGCGGAGTGGGTAGGTGCGTAGTATGCCCCACAGAGAGTGGGCAGGTGCGTAGTACGCCCCACACGCAGTGGATAGGTGCGTAGGACGCCCCACGGGGAGTGGGCAGGTGCGTCCATTGTGGTCAGTAGGACGCCCCACGTGGAGTGGGCAGGTGCGTTCCTAGACGACAGGCGCGGGCTTGACTGTGCCAGCTTTGGACAGTCATTGAGATTTGCGTTTTGAGGGCACCTTGGGTGCGAGTGTTGCATAGCTGGCTCTTAGATGGGTATTCCTTTGAGCATGATACTTGAGGCATTTAGTAGTGAGGGAGTATGCATAGCAGGTTCATAGTAGAGATTTACATAGGTAGTATGTTGAGACATTTTGTTGTAGCTCTTTTCCTGCTTCTCTTGTCTATCTATCTATCTATCTGCATATCTATCTGTTTTGCCTCCAGTAGACTTAGTGGGCATACCGTGGATTTTGGGACGGTAGCCACTGAGATCTGACTTCTGCAGTAGATCTCACACCCGCTGCGGTGACAGGTTGAGGTAGCTGTTCCGGCATGGTTCGCGCGGAGACAGCAGATCGAGGTGAGGACGTGGCCGATTAATTCCTTACCAGATTTGAGAGTCAGAGGTAGATGTACCCGTTTTTATTTTATGACTCCACTTTTGTATTGGACATTCTGAGAGATTGTGAGAATTGTATTATTTTTCATAGCTTATCAGACTTTGTATTGAGGACTTTCATTTATCCAGATGTTCAGTTGATTTCTATAGCTTTTAGTCCTTTTTCCGCTCTGATACATGTTAGCTATAGATCTTTTGCAGAATAGACGCTTCGTCTGTGCGGCAGTTTCCGCACAGACGGCGGATCTGTTGGCGAGCCTGGGTCGCAGTTTCAACCCCGGGGCGTGACATTGGATTCCTTGTTGAGAGTAGATACAAATTGAGCTAAAGAACTCCAAATTTCATGCTCGGATGAAGGAGAAAACCCACAAACACTTTGAACTATCCACCAAGTTCCATCTGTGCACGAATGCAGCATGATGTTCCAAAGATCATGCATAAACCCTAATAAAAACTCAGATCTGGGGAAAATGATACATACCAATATTGTAGATATTCGAGTCCTAGAAATTTTCCTACAAAAATCATCCAAAATTCCACTCCTACAATTTAGAAAAGCCAAAATACTAAAGGCTGCCCAAAAATCTAGACTGAAACAAAGGGTCCCAAAGATGGCCCTAAAACTCTATAAAAACATGAGATCTGAGGGGAGAGTTGAATACAAAGATTCTAGCCTTACCTCTCATTAAAACGTAGAACCAAAAATGAGCTCAAAATTCCAAGAAATAAGTCCTGGGGAATTTTCGCACAGAAACGCGACGGAGAGGTTCACAAACAGCAACAATGGTGGTACTTGCCTCATGGAGAAGATGATGGTGACGAAGCCCCTTTTGCCCATCTCTTTGCTGATGAAGATGAAGGAGAGTTGCTGGTGCAGCTCTGCCTGGAGTCCCCCAAAAATCCAAGGTCCAAGGAGGAAGAAGGAGGAGGAAGAAAAAGAATAAGAAGAAGAAGAATAAGGAGAAGAAACATCCATTTAATCCCCTCCCCCCTCTCCCTGAAGCTACAGTGTGGGCCCGGCCCGCTCGGCCTGGCGGGCCGGACACGTGGTGGCCATCCGGGCCGCCACGTCGCCCGGGACGAGCCGCCCGGATCAAGCCACGCGGCTTGATCCGGGTGGTCGCGGCGCCACCAACGGCGCGCGCGCGTGTCCCCACGCGCGGGGACCGCGCAGCGCGCCCACGTGCGCGCGGCGGCGGGCCCAACCACGGCCCGCCACGCGTCATCCCGCAAACCCGCTGGACCGCACGCCAACACCAGCCCAATGGGGTGCCGACACGTGGCACCCCCGGTCCACGGCCTTCCCCTGCGCCCGAATAAACCCCCGAACTTCCGGTTGCCCGTTTTCGCTCATCCGGACTCCGAAAAAATAACCAAATAGCCGATTTTCATCGTTTTTCCGCGCTGAATCCAAATACGAAGTCCATTTTGCAAGAATCCATTTCTAATTTTCGGCGAAACTCCCTAATAAGCAATTTTGATCCATTTCTCGCACTGAGTCCGTTCTCGGGTCCGATTTGCGCGCAACCAACACTATTCACATAAATAGGCCTCCACAGCTGTCAATCACACTGTAATGATCACGAAGATCTGGGTCTTCACAAGTGTTCCAAAAACATTCGTGAACCTTCCTGGGTACAACAAAAGGTCCAAAGTTACACTTTATGCTAAAAAATACCCAAGTATACACCATCTGCAGGAACAGTCCCAAGATGCGGATTTTTCACCTGCAGCAAGAACTCAGAAAAATCCAACAAAAATAGTGTCGCGATCGTCGCGTCGTGACCTTCGAAACAAGTACCTGCACGTCAAAATCTGAGTCCCGGAGGCCGAGTTACAAATTCCACAACGCGATGAGCGCGAAACTCCACAACATACACAACTGTAATACTCTGCACAGTAAAGGGGGATTGAGTATACCTCGGGCAAGTCTCAAAAAATCCTCGAAAATACGACGGTAATCCTTGTGACGCGTAGATGCAAAAAGTGTGACAGGCACGTCTGCATCCCGATGCCTGAGCGCGGAGATAAAAATCCGGCAAAGGTGTCGCTGTCCAGAAATTTCCATTCAGCGGCAAAGGGGGTCAAAAATGTACCCAAACCCCAAACAAAGCTGCAAATCTGAGAGAAGTGGACAAATACAGAATCTAGATCTACCTCCGCGAATCCAATGCCATGAAAATCGTCCAAAAACACTATCTCGGGGTAGCTCTGTGACCCTCCATACCGAAGTGGGACGATCACGAGCCTCCGAGGAAAGTATGTC
>JAQNDB010003118.1:0-31314 GCA_029204045.2 Tillandsia leiboldiana
TGTGTCAAAATCGGGCCATCTGGAATAGCTACCCGTCCCTTTTCCAACAATTTTGGAAGATCGACCGCGGTTCTCCGAAACCAACGTGTCCTCAGGAGATTTTCTCAGTATTTTTGAAACATATTTTTGTCACCGGTCATGTGACGGAACACCCGCTATCCAGATACCAAGACGAGATCTTCATATGCATGCAAGGAATATTGGAAACCAAGACCAGGGAAAATTTCACCTTTGCGCCCCCAAACCTTTTTGAAATGCGTCTGTAATGGTCGTGAAGTTTTGTGCCTAGGTGAAAGCGTCTTGTTAAAACGATTGTTGCTCCTTGATGAAGTCGTCTTGTGCGGGGTGAACTACCAAGTCTCTTTTCATTTGAAAGTTTTGCTTCTGATTTCCGGAAGGAGCCTTTTTGGTAGTTGAGCAAGAGGTGCTTGAGATGAGCGTTCGACTCCCGTCTGCAATATCTTCTTATGTGCCCTGAAACCACCACAACGAAAACTACCTAGATCTTGACGATCCCAAAAGAGGATGAAGTAGGTTTGTTGTCGTTGTTTGTCTTGAATTCCGGTGTCGGAGGAGGAGATACCGACTAGAGCACAAAAACTGTCTCACTCGAACTTGACTGTTTCCCAGTTTGAGTGTATCCGAGGCCGAACCTATTTGATTGACCAAGACCAAGAAGTCTATCCAACTTACTCCTTCCTGAAGAGAAGCGCTGTAAGTCATTCTTGAGTTGGAAAATGGTCTTTGTCATTTCAGGTTATCCTGTCGAGCCTCGTGTAGAGCTTTGAAAAGTGATTCGCGTTATTCCACCAGATTTGTATGTTCCTTTCAAGTTGCTCATTGGACCTCTTGAAGGGAAGCATTTTCTTTTATCAGGTTTTTCCTTTCCACTTCAAGAGCGTTTGAGGAGAGAAGTCGCTCTTTTTGCTTCTTCTTCGAGATCATGCAATCTCCCTCCTCAAACTCTTGTTTGCTTAGCCACTTTCTTTGAGTCCCTCAAAAGTCTGTGTTAGGCTAGAGCAAACTCTTCACCTTCCGAATCATCCGATTCATTGTCCATTGCATTCTTTTAAACAGTGGAGTTGGACAATGATTCAGACGTACTTGCCATAAAGCACATGAATGTGTGAAGATGTGGAGCGGTGAATGCCGTGGAGCTCTTTTTCTCATCACTCGAAGACGAACTCATTTGACGTTGAGTTTGTCACCCCAAGTGACGACTTGCATCGCCTTTCTTTCTTTGCAGGATACTTGTTAGGGACACTCCGTTTGCAATTGTGGCCGTAGCCTCGACATTTGAAGCATTGCAGTTGTCCTTCTGAACTTTTCTTATCCTTTGAGAAGTTCTCCTGCTTTCTGACTTGTGACTTGGAGTACCCTTGCCTTTGTTCGACTTTCCGAAGGATGGAGATTTGCTTGAATTACCCCTTCGGAAGTTGCGGCGAAACTTCCTTGTCAAGAGAGCGAGCTGCTTCTCAAATTCCTCCATAGAAAGGTTCTCGTCATCGTCCGAGGAGGATGTATCCGCGTCTTCTTCCTTAGTTGTTTTCAACGCATAACCTGAAGACTTAGAAGTGGATGCTTTTCCAGAAGAATTGTTAGTATTGAAAGTCATTTCATATGTTTGTAATGAACCAACTAATTCTTCTACACGTATTTCGTCCGGGGTGTTTAATAGTTTCAATGGCAGTAACCTTTGGGCGAAATCGTTCAGGAAGAGTTCTTAAGATTTTTCTTACAATCTTAAATTCTGGAATCTTCTCTCCCAGATTAGCACATGAGTTTACGATGTCTTGCAATCGTGTAAGTAGTCCGTGAAAGATTCATTTTCTGCCATTAAGATGGAGTCAAACTTGCTCGTAAGCATCTGCAGTTTCTGAATCTTCACGAGGTTAGTTCCCTCATGTGTAACCTGGAGAACATCCCAGATTTCTTTCGCAGTCTAACATGCCGAGACGCGAGAGAATTCAGTTTGAGATAAGGCATTAAAAATAGCATTAATTCCCTTGCCATTGTAAGAAGATAACTCAAACTCTTCCTTGGTCCATTTCGACCTAGGTTTTAAGGTGTGAACATCAGAGATAAGTTCAGTTGGATTAGTCCATCCTGATTCAATTGAATGCCACACCCTTTCGTCGATGGAAGATAAAAAGGCTTTCATCCGTACTTTCCAGTACGCATAATTTGTTCCATCAAAGAAAGGGGGTCGATTGATGTTTCCACCTTCAACCATGTTCACAACCCTATTCCCTCTCTGATACCACTTGTTGGGTCGTATATAATACGGATCTAAATAGGGGAAGAAACACCTAGAGGGGGGTGAATAGGTGTAAACGTATAAACACTCCAAAAATCGTTGCGATAAAACCCAATGCGGAAAATAAAATAAGACGCAAGATTTTTACGTGGAAAACTCCATCACCGGAGTAAAAAACCACGGGACCGATAACACGGCAGAAATCCACTAGAATTAAAACACGTACAAGGTGATTTACCGTACACACTTACGACTCAACCTTTTCCATACGCTCCTAGAGGATCTTCTCCGCTCGCTCCAGACGCTTCTCGAATCCACGATCTGCGCCCAACGCCGAATCCACGGCGTCCCAACGTCGAATCCACGACGTCCGACCGAATCCACGGTCTTCACCCAATAGCACGTTCGAATCCACGAACGTGCCTCGCTCCGAATCCACGAGAGCGATTTGAACCCTTGAATCCACAAGGACACGCGAATCCACGCGCCGATTTTTGGGGGTAAATCGTTATTTTTGGGTGGTGATGATCCGCCGAATACTTAGATCAAAGATAGATCGGAAATACCATCTAAGTATTCATTAGTTTGATTCAACTCAGGATGTGAGTATGAAAACCTAGAATCAAACTAATCAATATAGATGAAGAAACATAGAGTATTCTCTAATGATTTCCTTTCTTCTCTATATGTGGATCTATAGCCGTATAAGATGATACAAGAAAATGACGGCTATGTGGATTCACCCTAGAAAGAAAGACATAGGGTCTATTTATAGGTTAGAAACCCTAGGAAGGAGATAAGAATCAAAAACCTGCCATTTCTGGATTTTTACGGACGGCGATCCGGATCGTGATAACTAGGATCCGGATCGTCATAACGAAACAGCCAATTCCAGAAAAACGAAGGTTCGGGATCCGGATCATGTGACTACGATCCGGATCGTTCATACAGTTCACCAAACATCAACGTTCGGGATCCGGATTGCGAAGCAAGATCCGGATCGTTCAAGGTAGATGGTAAACTCAACGTTCGGGATCCGGATCAAGAGACTACGATCCGGATTGCGACGATGTATGAACGAACCACCTTCGGGATCCGGATCGAACAACCTGATCCGGATCCTGAACATGTCCCAAGTCCAGTTTTTGATTTTTATGCAATGAAAGATTCTTCCAAGTGTTTCTACACTACAAGAAGTATTCGGATCACACAAATTCTTTAGTTAAACATACCTGATCCTTTTGAATTCTTCTTTCTTGAGATTGAGTTAAATGATCCAACTTTCTTCACCTTCAATCTTCAAGACTTGAGACTTTCACGAAACTACGCCAACTCAAATTCCGTAACAGAAGAAAAGAGCTCCACCGCTTTCCACGCGTCCGTATCTTCACCCTTCATGTGCTTTATGGCAAGTACATCTGAGTCGTTGTCCAACTCCACTGTTGAAAAGAATGCAACGGACAACGAATTGGATGATTCGGAAGGTGAAGAATTTGCTCTAGCCTATCACAGATCTTTACGGGATTTAAAGAAACCGGCTAAGCAAAACAAGGGGTTGAGAGGGAGATTGCAGGATCTCGAAGAAGAAGTAAAAAGGGTAACTTCTCTCTCGACCGATCTTGAAGTGGAAAGGGATAAACTGATAAAAGAAAATGTTTCCCTTCAAGAGTCCAATGAGCAACTCGAGAAGAACTATATAGATATGGTGAACAAAGCGAACTATTTCTTGAAGCTCTACGGCGAGGCCCGACGGGAAAAATTGGAAATGACAGAGACCATTTGCCAACTCAAGGATGACTTACAGCAATTCTCTTTAGGAAGGAGTAAGTTGGATAAACTTCTTGGTCTTGGTCAAACAAACAAGTTCGGCCTCGGATACAATCGAACTGAAGACAATTTTAGTTCGGTTGGGACAGTCTTTGTGCCTCAGTCGGTATCTCCTTCTCCGACACCGGAAATCATGACAACCAACGACAACAAGCCTACTTCATCCTCTTCAGAATCATCAAGCACAAAGGTATGCTTTCGTTGTAATTTTGCAGGGCACATTGGAAGAAATTGCAAGATTGGAGCTCAAAGATCAAATCAACCACATCTTGCAACTGCTACCAATAAGTTCACTCCATGGAATTCAAAGAAGGATTTTCCTAAAGAAAAGGACATTGGTAGTACTTCAAACAAGATGATGACAAAAGAAAAAGACCAATCTTGCAAGACGTCTTCATCAAGGAAAACTTTTCAACCATTGCCAACATACTCCAAAACTCAAAAGGTTTGGGTATGCAAAGGTGAAACCCCTCCTTGTCTTTAATCGTTCTTCGATTAAATCTTGTGTAGTTTATGTATACTACTTTCTTTTCTTCTTTTTCTTTTGGCCGACCCGTCAACCATCTTTGGGAGGTAAATGGTACATTTTTTTATTGGTTGATGATTTCTCTCGGTTTTCATGGGTAGCATTTTTAAAAGAGAAAGCTGATACGTTTGACTCTTTTCATGAGATTTGCCATCGTATTATGATTGAAAAGAATGAAAAGATCATTCGTGTTAGAAGTGATAGAGGTGGAGAATTCATAAATTCAAAATTCATTGATTTTTGCACTACAAATGGAATTAAACATGAATTCTCGGCACCCTATACACCTCAGCAGAATGGTGTTGTTGAGCGCAAGAACAGGGTTGTTCAAGAGATGGCGCGTGTGATGCTTCATAGCCGGAATTTACCGCTACATTTTTGGGCTGAAGCCGTGAACACCGCTGTTTATGTCATTAATAGAGTTTACTTGCGCCCAGGAACTTTAAATACACCATATGAGCTGTGGTTTAGTAGAAAACCCAACATCAAATATTTTCGTGTCTTCGGGAGTCGATGTTACATTTTACGTGACCGTGAAAATCTTGGAAAGTTCGACTCTCGAAGTGATGAAGGGATCTTTTTGGGTTATTCTACGAATAGCAGAGCATATCGAGTATTTAACATTGAATCTAAGACGATCGTAGAATCTATAAATGTTAAAGTAGATGAAGCTTTTCACTTTGAAACTGGAAAATCTACCCTCGATATCTCTCTAGATGATGATTCTCCTGCTAGTGCATCTTCTCATAATAATACTTCCAATATTAATGATGCATCTAATGGTTCTTCTAGTTTATCTGATGTGCAGGAATCATCTCATATATCTCCGAGTACTCCGTTTCAACAAACGTTACGAATCTCCAAGGATCATCCGGAATCGAATATTATTGGAGATCCACAAGAAGGAGTCAGAACTCGGAGGCAGTTGGTTTGTGGATTCGCTTGCTACGTATCTTTAATCGAACCAAAGAATATAGATGAAGCTCTTCAGGATGACTACTGGATTAAAGCAATGCAGGAAGAGCTCCATCAATTTGAGCGAAACAAAGTCTGGGAATTAACGAAGCCTCCAAAGCAACACAATGTGATAGTGTGACACCCCCGGAATTTGGATTAGTCATATATATAAATGATATAATAGGACTAAATCTCTAACCCGGCTATAGCATTTTGGATGGTAGCAAGATCCAAGAGAAACATGAGAGTTAAGCGTGCTAGAGCTAGAGTAGTTCTAGGATGGGTGACCCCCTGGGAAGTGGGGCGTCACAGTTGGTATCAGAGACATTCACCAGCCGGAAATGTGAGATGAGTCTCGGTTGAGCCAGGGTTATATAGCGGGTAGAGTGTGGCTCCCCGGCTAATGACCGTTGTAGGTGGAGTGCAGCTCCCTACAAGGTCGGCTAAGGCTAGCGAGACGAGTCTCACATCGCCTGGTGCTTGTGAGTGTGCTTGAGCCTGACGTGGACGTCAGGGCTTAAAGGGGGGAAGAATGTGACACCCCCGGAATTTGGATTAGTCATATATATAAATGATATAATAGGACTAAATCTCTAACCCGGCTATAGCATTTTGGATGGTAGCAAGATCCAAGAGAAACATGAGAGTTAAGCGTGCTAGAGCTAGAGTAGTTCTAGGATGGGTGACCCCCTGGGAAGTGGGGCGTCACAGATAGGTACCAAATGGATCTTCAAGAACAAGAAAAATGAGGATGGTACTATCATCAGGAACAATGCACGATTAGTTGCTCAAGGCTACTCTCAAGTAGAAGGTATAGACTTTGACGAAACATTCGCCCCTGTAGCTAGACTCGAGTCCATTCGTATACTATTTGCTATTGCTTGTCATTTTAAAATCAAATTATTTCAAATGGACGTTAAGAGCGCATTTCTAAATGGGTTTTTAAATGAGGAAGTTTATGTGGCTCAACCGAAAGGTTTTGTAGATCATAAACAACCTAACCACGTTTTTCGTTTGAAAAAGGCTCTTTACGGTCTGAAACAAGCACCGCGAGCATGGTACGAAAGGTTAACAAAGCACCTTTTGGAGAAGGGCTATACTCGAGGGGGAGCTGATAGGACTCTCTTTGTGAAGCATTATCAAAGCAATTTCATTGTAGCACAAATCTATGTCGATGACATTGTATTTGGCGCAACAAGAGATAACGATGCTTCTAAATTCGCGAGACCATGGAAAGCGAATTTGAGATGTCCATGATGGGCGAATTGACTTATTTCCTTGGATTGCAAATTAAACAAAATGATGAAGGTATTCACTGGAGTCAATCCAAGTATGCAATGGAGTTGGTCAAAAAGTTTGATCTAGAAAATTGTAAAGATTTTCCGACTCCAATGGGAACAAGCCACAAGGGACTTGGAAGTGAATCACATAGTGAGAATGTAGACGAGAAACTGTATCGAAGTATGATTGGAAGTCTACTTTACCTCACGGCTAGTCGCCCGGATATATCTTTTGGTGTTGGGATTTGCGCGAGATATCAATCCGCACCAAAGGAGGTTCACCTGAAAGCGGTGAAAAGGATCATCCGGTATATCAAAGGATCAATTAATTTCGGAATTTGATATCCTATGGGAACAAGTTTGGATATTGTTGGATACTCAGATGCCGATTGGGCAGGATCAGTGGATGATCGGAAAAGCACGAGTGGTGCATGCTTCTATCTTGGCCATTGCCTTGTTGCATGGCACGGTAAAAAGCAGAACTGCATAGCACTCTCGACTGCCGAAGCGGAATACATTTCAGCTGGAAGTTGCTCAACTCAACTCATTTGGATGAAAAGCGTATTGAGCGACTTCCGCATTTCAGCATCTTCGGTAACAATACTTTGTGACAACACTAGTGCTATTAACATTTCTAAAAACCCTGTGTTGCACTCTAGAACAAAACATATTGAACTTAGATATCATTTTCTTAGAGAGCTAGTTGAATCAAATACTCTTCAACTTTCATATATTTCAACTGAGGATCAATTAGCTGACATTCTAACAAAACCTTTGGATCAAAAACGTTTTATTCATTTACGAAAAGCAATTGGGATGCTTTCCTTGAAATAATCTTCTTTTTGAAATCTTTGCTTAGGATAGGTTTTGTATTTGTTTTTGTTTTGTTCATTATCTATGTTTGTACATAGGACATTAATTGAGCATAGATCATAATTGACTTTAATTGCATCTTTTCGCACATTTAGAAATTTATTATGCTTTTGCCATCATAATATTTCACTGTTGCAATGATCATTTATGTTAATTAAATCATCTTCTAAAGTGATCAAAGTCAATTTCTCTCTCTCTATGATCTCTTGGTATAGTCATTATCTTATTTGACTGCTTAGTCGAGTATGAAATCGAGATCAATATTTGGTTGAATACTTTATATCTTAAATAATTGATAGCCAATTGAGGGGGAGTCTTAGAAAAGGTAAAATGCTCAAAAGATGTGGAAAGAGTTACATCCCAATGAGGAGTGTGAAAACTACCACCACATGGAGGAAAGAGCTACCACCTTGGTCGTCCGAGTATTGTGTGCAGCTACCACATGTATACCAAGCATGGTTGTTCAAATTTTTGATTAAGTAAAATGCATGTTGAAATACTTGACTCTGTCAAATTTCAAGGTTGGTATAAGGTGGGTTTTTAATGAAAGATGCTCAAAGAGCCACTCTCTTCAACAGATTGTCTAGATACATTATCTACTATATTTGGGATTTCAAACATCTATTGATCTTCGTATTTCATTTTCTTTACTGAATTGATGATTTGATAAAGGCATTACTCATAAGATCAAGTTAGATGTGATTGAAGGTGTTCAACTTTAAGGGATTTAATTCTTGTAAATTCTCGTTTCATTTTTGGATATTATTGATAGATTTGGCATAATCTAATTCTTGTTGTATGAAACGATGATTTTTGTTTAAAGTTGATACACATTTGTGCTTACAATCTTTTTCTGGTTTTTCTTGAATTTCTCTAAAATTTTCTAAAGAAAAAGTTGGAGCCGATCCGGATCGGGCAAGATGATCCGGATCCCGAACGCAGGAATTCTTCTGCGGGCTGACGATCCGGATTGTGTCTGACGATCCGGATCCCGAACGCAGTTTCTCACTGCGGGTAGCCGATCCGGATCGCAAGCACGGGATGATCCGGATCGCGGCTAGGGTTTTATAAAGAACAAAAGGGTTTTGATTTCTTTACTCCAATCTTTTGTTCCAAAGTTTTCAGAGCCTCTCTCTCTAGATTTCATCCTTCCTGGAAGCTTTCAAACTCAAGTTCTTCAACTCCAAGTAAGTTTTATTGATCAAAATCTCGGTTTTTCACCGTTTTTCTCTTTTCCTCCTCAAACGTGATGAATTTCTTGGATCAACTGTGTTTGTGGATGGTTTTTGATCAAATTTCTTTTGAAATAAGAACTCTGGGTAGATTAGTTTTGATTATATGCTAGGTACTCTCCTGATTAACGGATTTTTAGGCTTCGATTTCTAAAATTTCTGTTTTAGGGCATATAATAAGGATTTTCGAAAATTATGCAATTGATCTAGTTTTAAAAGTCCTTTTGCAAAACTAATTTGATTCTTAGCTTCTCTACATGATAATGATTCTTTGGATACAATTTTTCAATTTTTGAAAACTAAGAATTTTTGTGTTCTTGAGTTGGTTTTCCCAGGACACCTTCTTAACTCAAGCACTTTGATCAATGGCACTCTCTTGGTTAATCCTGTTACTGGTCACAATGGTGCACAAGAGTACATCTGTAAAAGAGAAACCGGATTTTTCAACAGGAGATAAGACAACCGAAGGCAGGGAGGACAGCTCAGAGTACGATACGGAAGAATGGGATGAATTCTTCAAAGATGTTCAACAGAAGATTGATGAGGAAAACAGGAAATCTGTCAAAGGCAAAAGGCTTATGAAATCTGCATCAACAACTAAGCAATATACAAGACGAAAGAATGTCCTAAGAAGTGAAAGTTATCATAGTGGGCTTCTTACTAGAGCTCGCTCACTCCCTGGGGTTCTACAAACTGAATCTCCATGGGTTAAGGGATTGGATGCACCATCTGCTTCTAGACAGCATCCATCACACTCGAAAAGACAGGGTACAGACGCTGCTGTATTGGAATCGCTTCGCCAGGAACAACAAAGACTCTCTGCTGCACAAGAGAGGATATCGAAAGAACTTCAGCAAATTTCCTCTGAACACAAGAAGATCAAGAAGAAGTGTTCAACTATTTCGACAATGCTTAAAGGGATTTTGAGCAAGCTGAGTTGTACCAGCTCCGACTCCTCCGACTGAACTGCACCTTCCTTTTCTTTTTGTGCAGGATTTTGACTTTAGGATTTAGTTTTATACTTACTTTAGCGTAGTTCTCAGGTTTTACGTTTTATTGGAACTTTTCACTCTCCTAACATTTCGTAGTCTTAACTACATTTTGGCTTTGTTTTGTGACAAAAAGGGGGAGAGAGTTAGAGAGAACTTTGAACAATGAATGATGAAATATCAAGGTAAGTATGATCTGAATGATGAAATATCAAGGTAAGTATGATCTCAACAAATATCAAGGTAAGTATGATCTCAACTTCAATTTTTGGTCTTTTGGTTTTTATCTTGTGATTTGTTGCATGTCCCTACTAACTATTCGACTAACTATTTGGACATGTATTATTACTAACAAGTTGATGTTGGGCTAACATTTTGACATTTGGTTTTTTAGTTGCATAGAAGATATGTTGGTTTTTGACTATGATTCTCTTACATATCTGAATTCTCAAATGTCATGATGATTAGATAAACTCTATCTCTGTACTAGGTTTTGTATGCAAAATATTCTTGAGGTATCTAACGATCTCTTTTTGTCAAGAATGATTTCTTTGTGCAGAGAGTACAGATGTCTAAGTCTAGAGTCTGTTTTAGGAGTTTATCTCATGTTTTTAAATTTTTGGATCTCCATTGTAAATTTTTGTTGTATGGTGATAGCAACAAAAATATCTTTTTGAATTTTCTTTAGTGGATCTGTGTTTTGTCACGAAACCGCCAAAGGGGGAGATTGTTACGGAATTTGAGTTGGCGTAGTTTCGTGAAAGTCTCAAGTCTTGAAGATTGAAGGTGAAGAAAGTTGGATCATTTAACTCAATCTCAAGAAAGAAGAATTCAAAAGGATCAGGTATGTTTAACCTAAGATTTTGTGTGATCCGAATACTTCTTGTAGTGTAGAAACACTTGGAAGAATCTTTCATTGCATAAAAATCAAAAACTGGACTTGGGACATGTTCAGGATCCGGATCAGGTTGTTCGATCCGGATCTCGAAGGTGGTTCGTTCATACACCAGTTCAATCCGGATCGTAGCCTCTTGATCCGGATCCCGAACACTTAGTTTACCATCTTCCTTGAACGATCCGGATCAGGCTTCGCAATCCGGATCCCGAACGTTGATGTTTGGTGAACTGTATGATCGATCCGGATCAAGCACTTCGATCCGGATCCCGAACCTTCGTTTTTCTGGAACTGGCTGACTCGTTACGACGATCCGGATCACAGCTAGTCCGATCCGGATCGCCGTCCGTAAAATTTCCAGAAATGTTAGGTTTTTGATTCTTATCTCCTTCCTAGGGGTTCTAACCTATAAATAGACCCTATGATTCTTTTTCTAGGGTCAATCCACTGTGAATCGAAATAGCCGTCATTTTCATATATCATCTTTTACGGCTCTAGATCCACATATAGAGAAGAAAGGAAATCATTAGAGAATACTCTATGTTTCTTCATCTATATTGATTAGTTTGATTCTAGGTTTTCATACTCACATCTTGAGTTGAATCAAACTAATGAATACTTAGATGGTATTTCCGATCTATCTTTGATCTAAGTATTCGGCGGATCATCACCACCCAAAACAACGATTTACCCCAAAAATCGGCGCGTGGATTCGCGTGTCCTTGTGGATTCAAGGTTCAACCGCTCTCGTGGATTCGGAGCGAGGCACGTTCGTGGATTCGAAGGGTGCTATTGGGTGAAGACCGTGGATTCGGTCGGACGTCGTGGATTCGACGTTGGACGCCGTGGATTCGGCGTTGGGCGCAGATCGTGGATTCGAGAAGCGTCGCGGAGCGAGCGGAGAAGATCCTCTAGGAGCGTATGGAAAAGGTTGAGTCGTAAGTGTGTACGGTAAATCACCTTGTACGTGTTTTAATTCTAGTGGATTTCTGCCGTGTTATCGGTCCCGTGGTTTTTTACTCCGGTGATGGAGTTTTCCACGTAAAAATCTTGCGTATTATTTTTTATTTCCGCATTGGGTTTTTATCGCAACGATTTTTTGAGTGTTTATGCGTTTACACCTATTCACCCCCCTCTAGGTGTTTTTTCCCCTATTTAGATCCGTATTACATATAACCCAACAAGTGGTATCAGAGCAGGAATAGGGTTGTAAACAATGGTTGAAGGTGGAAACATCAACCGACCCCCGTTCTTCGATGGAACAAATTATGCGTACTGGAAAGTACGGATGAAAGCCTTTTTAATTTCCATCGACGAACGGGTGTGGCAATCAATTGAATTAGGATGGACTAATCCAACTGAATTTATTGGTGATGTTCGCACCTTAAAACCTAGGTCGAAATGGAAAATGCCCAGCGAATGCGAGTTCACAGCGAATGCCCAGAAAATTCCAATAAAAATATAAAATGCCCAGAAAATTCCAATAAAAATATCACAGCGATCCTCGCGTCGATACCTTCGAAACGAGTACCTGCACGTCCAAATCCGAGTACTGCAGGTCAAGATATAAATTCTACAAGGTAACCATCCCTAAAGGATCCTCCAAAAAAAACTGTAGCACTTAACTCTGGAGAAACAGTGATTTCTCACTTTTGGGAAATTCAGAAAAATCCAAGAAAAATACGGGGTCATTCCTTGCGACGAGTAGATCAAAATCAACTCTTTAAACGCCTCGATCCGATGTTCCTACGCCAAGATATAAAATCAACAAGCCCATGCTGTCCAGGAAATCCATCACAGAAAATAGGGTCAAAAGATGCCTCGGGAACCGTGCCAAAAACCCAAAATGAAGCGAAACGATCAACACGGAAATCGAAGCCTTACCTCTCAGGAACACGCTGTCGAAGAAATCGTCCAAAAATTCCTCCTGGTTTGCGCACAGGAAAATCCTGACTGAACTGCGACGGAAATGGGCCGAGAAAGAGGAAACGTCGAAGCGCACCGCGTCGCAGATGACTCGCTGTTGGCAACTCCAAAAATTCCAAAATTTCCTAGAGAGATGGAGGATAGAGAGAGGAAGAAGTCTTCTTAAGGACACACCCTCAGATTCTCTCTCTAAAGCTCGGAAAAAGAACAGAAAGGGAGAAAAGTGGAGCTGTATTTATAGGCCCAGAAAACAAATGCCAAAATTCCCACTGTGTCCCAAGAATCGGGCGCCCGAAAATATTGGGCTGCTACAGTGCGGCCCAATTCGGGAACACTGTGCGCGCCCGGAAGAGCCCGGGCGCGACACGTGTCCGCCAAACAGCGGACAGCGGCGCCCACCCATCGGGCGCCGCCACGTGTCCCAGCCGCCCACGTGTTCCACGTGCCTCGAGCACGTGGGCGGCGTGCACCCGCCAATAGGGACACGCCACGTGTCACCACGCGGTTCACGTGGTCCACGCCCCCGGTCTACGCGCCGGGTCTTCCGGAAAGTGTCGGCCAACCAGAAGTCGCCACGTGTCCCAGACAGGCCGCCCTCCTTGACGCCGCCCGACCAATGAGGAGCTGCCACGTGGCAACCTCAACCTTCCGTGCACCCGGTGCACGACTATTCTGTGGACCGCCCGCTTGCGCGCCTGCCCGCGCCCGCCCGCGGCCCTGCTCCGCCGCTGCGCCGCTGTGCTCCGCCGTGCGCCGCCGCTCGCCGCCTGCCGCCGGTCGCCGGAACAGTATTTCCGGCAGCCGTAATTACTGTTCCGGCGTGAACAGTAATTTTGCGCCAAAAATAAAGTGAATACACCATTTTGATCGTTTTCGCGCGCTGAGTCCAAATCCGCTGTCCGATTTTCCAAATTCTCATCCGAAATTTTGCCGAAAGCCCCCGGAAAAGCCAAATTGATCCGATTTTCGCGCCGGGTCCATTTTAAAAATCCAATTTCAATTCTACAAGCTCCATGACACTGTGTGAGCTTCCAATAGTCACTGATAAAGCCGCAAAAGCTTCTACAAAAGTCCGGGTCACCACAATACGTTTAACTATGCTAACGTGGATAGTCTCTATGGTCATCGCTATTGAGTTATACTTGGTATATTTGGTGATCTTTATGGTTCATTACTATCGGTTTTATCTGGTGTACTTGGTTACTATGCTCGAGGCTGCAGCACGCGCACCCGCGGTTTGGCCACCGCAAAGGGTGCGCTTTTCCGGAAAAGTGGTATATGACCCGTGTAAACCCACGAGGTGACGTAGTGGGGCCCCCGTAGTTGTGGGGTTTTGAGGCGCCAAGGTGCGAGCGGTGCGACCCGTCGACGTAGATGCTCGACGTGGTCAGGTGTTACAGGTGTTCGTGGCTCTTTGTGAGCGGTGCGACCCGTCGACGTAGATGCTCGACGAGGTCAGGTGTTACAGGTGTTACAGGTGTTACAGGGGTTACAGGTGTTACAGGTGTTCGTGGTTTATTTTCCCTCTTGGGAGGGTGGTCAGGTTTTGCAGGGGTTCACGTTTTATTTTTACGGTAGCTCCGGATAGTCTGGTTTGCCGCGGCAGGTGCCCGGTCCAGGTTATGCAGGGGGAGGGGATACCGACGATTGCACGACGAGGAGGGCGGTTGCTCTGGTTTACTGCGGTTTGCTTTATTTATAGCCCTAGTTGCTTTCGTGCTTTATTTTCTGGTCACTGACTTCCCACTCTGTGACAAGTTCTCGGGGGTGAGAGCTAGGGCGACGGTGAGGCCGTGGCAGGAGCACCTTTGGTCCTCCGTAGCCATAGTTGGTATTTACTTCTTATATTGCGTATTTCATTACTTGTTAGTAGCCGACTGTGCGGATCGCGATACCCTTGTGGGGTCGATGTGGATGTTGGGATGTCTTTTATTTGCCCTTGCGAGTAGTTGTTTTGCTTGTCCCGTGTGGCCGCTTTCAAATTACAAAAGAAAAAGGACTTCGAAAACCGTTTTCAAAAGTCTAGGGTCGGGTGGGCCCGTTTTCCAAACCCTGTGGATTTATGCCGTTTTCCAATCTGTTTTCAAAACCTAAGGCCGTGTGGGCCTGTTTTCAAAACGGTGAGTTTATACTTTCAACTTGACTGGCCACGGGTATTGTTTAGTCTTCATGCACCGTACTACTTCGAACTGTTGTGATTAAATGGAAAATGATTGCTTGTGTTTGACGGTTGTAATAGCCGCGACGCCGTGCATATACAGAGGAGACTCTGCCCGATTTTCGAGTGAATCTGTATATGCGGCGGGTCTGGACACGCGCCGGGGAAGGAGGTTTTAAAGAAAAATTTTGTACGCACCGTACGCTTACTTTTGTGTACCGTTTCCGCTAAAACAAAACCCCCGGGGCGTGACATTGAGAGAGAGTGACCTGAAGAAGACTTGTTCCTCTCTCTGTCCTCCATCCCTCTAGAAGGTTTCAGGATTTTAGGAGTCTTCGGCATCGAGATCTCTACGACACGGCGCGCTTCGACGTTTTCCTTTCGCGGCCCATTTTCGTCGTTGTTCAGTCGGAAAAATCTCCTGCGCCAACCAGGAGGAATTTTTGGACGATTTTTGCGGCAGCGTGTTCCTAAGAGGTAGGCCTTCGATTTTCGTGTTGATCACTTCGCTCTGTTTTGGGTTTTGACATGGTTCCTGAGGCACCTTTTGACCACATTTTCTGTGACCATTTCCTGGACAGCGGGGACTTGTTTATTTCCTATCTTGGCCTACAAGCATCAGAATAGGGCGTATAAGTACTTAATTTGGATCTACTCGTCGCAAGGATCACAGCTGTAATTTTTCCGGATTTCTCTGAGGACTGCGCACAGGTGAAAGATCCCCTTTTTCTGTGCTGTTTTGCAAAACAACAAGCACTGTTTCGGGAAGGCCCATTTTTGCCGAGTTTTGTTATTTTGTAGTGACTCGCAGATTTTAGGTGTTGCGGGGACAGTTGTTGGACAGCGAGGAGTTTTTTACAGTTGGGGAGTTTTGTGGACTTGGATTTGCGTGCCAGGTGGGTGGTTGTTGCTTACCTCTTACTGCGATTTACTCACTAGGACTATTAGAGAAACCCCTAAACTATTATTGATTTGACACCCTATTGAAAATCATACTTGAGCATATTATTCATGAGCCTATCTATGTGGGAATATTATGGTGAGAACATGATTGTGTGGATATTATTGGGGAAATATTATAGTGAGAACATGATGGTGGGATTATTCTTGTGGATCTATCATGTTGGAAATATCACTGTCATGTTTAGAATATAGCTTTCATGCAAAGGGATTATCTATGTGGGACATTATGATCTACCCTATGTGCGGGTACCACTTGGCAATTTATTAGGGATCATGGATTATGGATATGTATAGTTGGTTAGTGATTTTGGCATGATGGTTATATCTATGTGGAGCTATTTGTGATATATTTTCTTTTATCTTTCATGAGGACAATTGCATGCTTGTATGGACATCTAGATAGGCCACTATTTATTGCTACACTATCATATTGGGATTTTACTTAGGAGAAAGCATGATTGTTTCCTTTCTCTTTTTCCTTCAGACTTTTTATTCATGTTGCTCAGGTTCGAGCAGGGGTTTGAGATAGTGTAGTCGGGACCTTTGAGTCTTGGACAGGTTATGCTTGATTGTGGACTTGTGGGGTATTGCGGCGATCGCGGATATTGGGCGGTTGACCGGGTGTCGGTTGTTTTACCTGATTGTGGACTTGTGGGGTATTGCGGCGACCGCGGACGTTAGGCGGTTGACCGGATGTTTATCTTTGCATCAGATTGGGGATCAGGTTTCTTTAGTGGATGGATTTTTCCACTTTGATCATAGTCGTGATTTAGTCCTGCTATATTGAGATACTTGTGACATGATTACTTTACTCGTGTGGGTCGCTCATCTCGAGTGCCACTCTGGAGTTGGTGGTTGACACAGCGGCCAGTGAGTACCGGACAGTTAGTTCCGGTCAGTGAGTGCCGATCTGTTAGCAGATACTTGAGATAGGGCAGCAGGCAGTACCGATTTTTACTGGTGGTTAGATTTGGTTTACTTGGACATATACTGTTTACTGATGCATGCATACAGTCATTTTAGTCGGTACTGCATTTACAGGCATACTAGTGGTGGTTTTTTCGTTTCAGCAATTTATTTACCTTACCACTTTACCTTTCCTTTTCCTCTGGTAGACTTAGTGGGTACATTGGAGTTCGAGGCTTTACCCACAGGGGGAGGCTACTGGTTTACTAGTGGTTCTTGTTAAGGAATTGTGTTTTGGCGTATTTCGTGAAAATGGTTAAGTTTTGAAGATTGAAGATGAAGAAGTTTGGATCATATACCTCAATCTCAAGTAAGAAGAATTCAAAATGATCAGGTACGTTTAACTAAATAATTTTGGTGATCCGAATACTTCTTATAGTGTAGAAACACTTGGATGGATTTTTAATCGCATAAAAATCAAAAACTGGACATGTTATATGTTCAGGATCCGGAACAGGTAACTACAGTCCGGACCCCAAACATAGGTTAGTTCATGCGCAAATCCAGTCCGGAACACATTGGTTCAGTCCGGACCCCGAACGTGGATTTTGCAGAAACTGCATGAACAGTCCGGACCGTGGATCTTCAGTCCGGACCCCGAACGTGTATTTTTCTGGAAATAGTCTGTTTAGCTACGACAGTCCGGACCGCAGTATTCCTGTCCGGACTGTCATCCTGAAAAATTCCAGATAAGGTTAGTTTTTGATTCTTATCCTCTTCCAATGGTTTCTAACCTATAAATAAACCCTACGATTCATTTTTTTAAAAAATAATCCAACAGAATCCGAAATAAGTTTTATCTCTGGGAAATGAACGAGAAAAATTAATGGAGATAAACTTATTAATCCACATATAGAGAAGAAAGGAAATAACTAGATTAATTCTATGTTTCTTCATCTATATTAATTAATTTGATTCTAGATTTTCATACTCAGAATCTGAGTAGAATCAAATTAATGAATACTTAGATGGTATTTTCGATCTATCTTTGATCTAAGTATTCGGCGGATTATCACCACCCAAAAAACAATGATTTTCCCAAATCGGCGCGTGGACTCGCGTGGCGTTGTGGATTCAAGGTGCTACCGCTCTCGTGGATTCGGAGCGAGGTACGTTCGTGGATTCGAGACGTACTACTGGTTGAAGACCGTGGATTCGGTCAGACGTCGTGGACTCGACGTTGGACGCTGTGGATTCGGCGTTGGACGCAAATCGTGGATTCGAGGCGCGTTGCGGAGCAAGCGGAGAAGATCAACTCTGAGCGTATGGAAAAAGGATGAGTCGTCTGTGAGTGCGTTATATCACCTTTGTACGTGTTATAATCTTAGTTGATTTCACCGTGTTATCGGTCCCGTGGTTTTTTACTCCTGGTTTTGGAGTTTTCCACATAAAAATCTTGCGTGTTATTTTCATTTCCGCATTGGGTGTTTATTACGCAAAGATTTTTGAGTGTTTATCGTTTACACCTATTCACCCCCCCTCTAGGTGTTTTTTCCCCTATTTAGATCCTTATTATAGAGGTGACCCAACAGTTCTCACCCCTATTATTGTTTTCCTCTTTTTCTTCCCTTTGTTTTGCAGAGTCTTCTGCGGGAACTGCTGGGCCATCGGCGGCTGATCGAGGTAAGGGGATCGCTGAGTAAATAGATCTCCTGTGAGGCTGAGAGTTGCTGTTAGACAGTTGATGTACCCTCCACTCAGACTGTTGTATCTTTTCTTTTATTTTGGGTCTGGCTTTAGCCAGCTGGTTGTACTATTTTGGTGAGATGGGAGTTTATTGTACTTATTACAGTTATTTTATTTCTAGTTTCAGTCTGAGATGTTGTAGTTTTAGTTCAGCTCTGTACTTTATGCTCTTTTATTATACATCTTATATTTGAGCAGGTTACCGATGCTTCGTGTATATGAGAAATTTCGTGTGCACGGCGGATCTGTTGACGAGCTCGGGTTCTGGTTTACACCCGGGGCGTGACACTAATGGCGCTATTACGTACACCAGCGGTTTGGCCACCGCAAGAGTGTACTTTTTCGGAGAAGTTGTCTGTTTGACCAGTGATCCTTACGCGGTCAGAGCGTGACGGGACCCCTGCGGCATTGCGGAATCGCGGTTAGAGCGATGTGGGTTTTTTGGGCACCATGGATTGAGCAGGTTTGAGGTTGCCTTAGGTCTGAGGACCGAGGGTGCAGTATGGATGGTTCGGATGTTCCGGTTTATGGTTTGATGTCCTTTTTACTTTATTGTACCTATATTTTGCAGTCATTCATTGTTTTATCCATTTTCCTATGGTTTTTGTCACTAACTCCCACCATGTGACAGTTTCGAGCCGGGATGGGGGAGAGGCTACGACTCGGGAGTGATTTGGCTTTTCGTCATTTCGGTGATATTTTACTCCTCCCTTTGGTCATTACATTCGGTTGATACTCTTTGCATGAGATGTGGACATTTTGGTGATGTGGACACTTTATGATGTGAATGTTAGGACAGGTGAACACTTTGGACAGCTAGTGATTTTTGGATTTTGGTTTTATAATTTTGTGGTTGCATGTGGAATGTGGAAGTTTTCAAAGTGATAAAACATTTGTGAAATTTATTTTCAAAACTGAGTGTCGGGTAGGCACCGTCTTAAAACTTTGTGATTTTATTCTTTCAACTTGGAGTTTGTCGTGTGGGCGATGTTCTCTTATATGGTCCAAAAGACTAGTTTGTTTCTTTATTCCCACTCTGTATATGTAAAACTGGTTATGGTTGATGTGGTGGGTCTAGGCATATACAGGGGAGACTCTGTCCGTTTGTGTAGAGAAATCTTGTATATGTGGTGGGTCTAGGCACGTACCGGAATGAAAGACTTTGAAACAAAAAAATAGGGTCGTTTTCCGCTTTTAAACCTCTCCCGGGGGCGTGACAGATTAAAATGGTATCAGAGCAAAAGGGGCATCAACCACGGAGTTTTAAGATGGTATCAGAGCAAAAGGAGCATCAACCACGGAGTTTTCTTATTTTTAAAAGTATGCATATGCCCAACATCCATGGTATTTGATATTCATATAGATCTAAATAGGGGAAGAAACACCTAGAGGGGGGTGAATAGGTGTAAACGTATAAACACTCAAAAATCGTTGCGATAAAAACCCAATGCGGAAATAAAAATAACACGCAAGATTTTTACGTGGAAAACTCCATCACCGAAGTAAAAAACCACGGGACCGATAACACGGCGAAATCCACTAGAATTAAAACACGTACAAGGTGATTTACCGTACACACTTACGACTCAACCTTTTCCATACGCTCCTAGAGGATCTTCTCCGCTCGCTCCACGACGCTTCTCGAATCCACGATCTGCGCCCAACGCCGAATCCACGGCGTCCAACGTCGAATCCACGACGTCCGACCGAATCCACGGTCTTCACCCAGTAGCACCCTTCGAATCCACGAACGTGCCTCGCTCCGAATCCACGAGAGCGGTTGAACCTTGAATCCACAAGGACACGCTAATCCACGCGCCGATTTTGGGGTAAATCGTTGTTTTTGGGTGGTGATGATCCGCCGAATACTTAGATCAAAGATAGATCGGAAATACCATCTAAGTATTCATTAGTTTGATTCAACTCAAGATGTGAGTATGAAAACCTAGAATCAAACTAATCAATATAGATGAAGAAACATAGAGTATTCTCTAATGATTTCCTTTCTTCTCTATATGTGGATCTTAGGCCGTATAAAAATGATATTTGATTATGACGGCTCTATCTGCGTTAACCCTAGAAAAAGAGTCATAGGGTCTATTTATAGGTTAGAAACATTTGGAAGGAGATAAGAATCAAAAACCTAACATTTCTGGAATTTTTACGGACGGCGATCCGGATCGGATTTGGGCGATCCGGATTACAGTCGCAAGAAAGACAGTTTCCAGAAAAACACTCGTTCGGGATCCGGATCGGAATGCCTGATCCGGATCGTTCATACAATTCAGAAAACTCAACGTTCGGGATCCGGATCGTGAGATGCTGCGATCCGGATTGAAGTAATGTATGAAACAACAACCTTCGGGATCAGGATTGCTGGCTCTGATCCGGATCCTGAACATGTCCGAACACCAGTTTTTGATTTTTATGCAATTAAAAGTTCTTCCAGGTGTTTCTACACTACAAGAAGTATTCGGATCACCAATAAACTTTAGTTAAACATACCTGATCCTTTTGAATTCTTCTTTCTTGATATTGAGTTAAATGATCCAACCTTCTTCACCTTCAATCTTCAAGACTTGAACCTTTCACGAAACTACGCCAACTCAAATTCCGTAACAATCTCCCCCTTTGGCGGTTTCGTGACAAAACACAGATCCACTAAAGAAAATTCAAAAAGATATTTTTGTTGCTATCACCATACAACAAAAATTTACAATGGAGATCCAAAAATTTAAAAACATGAGATATAAACTCCTAAAACAGACTCTAGACTTAGACATCTGTACTCTCTGCACAAAGAAATTATTCTTGACAAAAAGAGATCGTTAGATACCTCAAGAATATTTAGCATTCAAAACCTAACAGAGATAGAGTTTATGCTCACCATGACATTGAGTAATTCAGATATGTAATAAGATCACAATCAAACATTGACATATCTTCTAAGCGATAAAATTCCAAATGTCATAACTTTGCTTTGTTAGTAATCAAACAACTTGTTAGTAATAATACATGTCCAAATAGTTAGTCGAATAGTTAGTAGGAACATGCAACAAATCACAAGATAAAAACCAAAGTTGTGATACTTACCCTTCACCAAAGTCAAAGTTGAAGTGATACTTACCTTGATGTTCACACATTCACATCATCATTGTTCAATCATTGTTCAAGTTCTCTCTAAACTCTCTCCCCCTTTTTGTCACAAACAAAGCCAAAATTACCAAAAATTTAAGGAGAGTTAAAAATTTCAAAAAAAATGTTCCGAAATGTAAGAACTAGAACTAAGAGTAAGTCCTAAAAACTGAACTAAAATCTAAAAACATAAAATCCTGCACAAATCTGCACAAATCTGCACAAAAATTGTTAAAGCACAAATTAGTTATCCGAGTCTGAGTCCTCAGACGCACTATATCCCATCTTAGTGAACATGTTCTTGATCAATTTCCTCATTGAATTTACTTTCTTGGTCAATGTAATTTGGGATGCCGTTATGATCTCGAGTTCTTCAGACATTCGCCTTTGTTCTGATGCTTGTTGAGACGGTGAGGTCGAGGTGCCGACACAAGGTTT
Source organism: Tillandsia leiboldiana (assembly GCA_029204045.2). Lineage (NCBI taxonomy): Eukaryota > Viridiplantae > Streptophyta > Magnoliopsida > Poales > Bromeliaceae > Tillandsia > Tillandsia leiboldiana. The sequence goes on from JAQNDB010003118.1 coordinate 22,109, forward strand.
CTTTCCAGTGGAATGTGTCGGAGTAACATGTGGTAATTTGTGAAGTGACTTCACAATCGTTGACTCATCTATCATCCCCCAACAGTGTTGATAAGATGTCGAGCTTATATCAATGTCAAACTTTTGTAATATCCTCATGATGATTAACGGAAACGGAAGTCGCTCAGAAGGATGAGGATGCACAATATATCTTGACATTCTATTCCAAATTATGTAGGGGATATTCATGTTCAATCCTACAGCCTCAGAGGGATGACCTAGAGATATAGGAACAGCAGTCTCTCCCATCTCACGACCTTAGTCTGCATGTTAGGTAGAATGTTGTAACACGTGATGAAATTTAGAAATCGGTACTCCAGTCGAAGATGTTTGGATTTACACTTTTACCATTAGCTGAATTCGTTCCTTCCAAACAAATTTTATCTATCACTGTTCGCCACAAGGCATTCGTCAAACTTCTCTTCCTTTCAAAAAGTTGAGTCCCGATGTGTTAGATTTCCATTCCAAGGACTTCGCCAATTAGCTGCGGAGTGATTTTAAGTTTCATCCTTGGATATTTGTATAGAAATGCATTGATCCATTTTCATCTTCTCGAAGATGTCTTGCATTCGTGTAAAAGGTTCTTACACGATACAAACAATACCCAAGTAGTTCGGGGAATCGGCAGACTTGGATGAGATTAGCTTGCTCAATCAAGGTTCCAAACTCAGGTGAGTGATTTCGGAGAGCTTCAATGTTGACATGACGTTCACCGATGCATTCACGACGTTCAAACGCTCGAAGGCGATCCATGCTGACGAACACTCCTTCCACGCGAGGCGGGAGTCAGGAACTATCGGCGTGTTAATATCAGCGTCTCGTCGTAGTCCAAAGCGTCTAGTTACTCGTTTTCTTTTCACAGAGATGGTTGGTTTAGCCATAGGCGCTTTTCCTTTGTCCATGGGTGCCTTTCCTTTTGATCCATCGGAAGCTTTTCCTTTTGAACCATCAGACGCCTTTTGTTCAGTCAGTGAGTCATCATCATCTGTCAATTCAGTCCAATCTACCTCTTGACAGTCTGCTTCCACTTCTGTGTCACTGATCAGAAGAAACTCACCTTTTTGTTGTGTTTTCTTAGCTCTCTTTAATTTGTTTGTGGCCCGAGTGTGCACTATTGTGACCAACAAAAGAATGATCCATGAGAATTCCATTGATCCAAGTGCCTTAAGAAGATTGAAGTCCTGTGAAGACCAACTCAAGAACACATGAGAAATTGTTAATTTTCAAAGATTTGAAAAATTGTACCCAAACAATCATAATCATGTAGAGAGACTAAGAATCAAATTAGTTTTGCAAAAGGACTTTTAAAAATAGATCAATTGCATGATTTTTGAAAATCCTTATTATATGCCCTAAAACCGAAATTTTTAGAAATCGAAGCCTAAAAAATCCGTTAATCAGGAGAATACCTAGCATATAATCAAAACTAATCTACCCAGAGTTCTTATTTCAAAAGAAATTTGATCAAAAACCATCCACAAACGAAATCGATCCAAGAAATTCATCATGTTTGAGGAGGAAAAGAAAAAGAAAAAAACGGTGAAAAACCGAGATTTTGATCAATAAAACTTACTTGTATTCGAAGAACTTGAGTTTGGAAAGCTCCAGGTGCAATAGTTCTAGAGAGAGAGGCTCTAGAGACTTGAGAACAAAAGAGTAAGGTAAAAGAAATCAAAACCCTCTTGTTCTTAATAAAACCCTAGCCGTGATCCGGATCGGATCGAGGATTTCGATCCGGATCGGCCAGCCGCAGGAAGAAGCCGGCGTTCGGGATCCGGATCAGCTTGCCCGATCCGGATCGGCTCCAACTTTTTCTTCAGAAAAATTTCAGAGAAATTCAAGAAAAACCAGGAAAAAGTATGTAAGCACAATTGTGCATCAACTTTAAACAAAAATCATCGTTTCATACAACAAGAATTAGATTATGCCAAATCTATCAATAATATCCAAAAATGAAACGAGAATTTACAAACAATAAATCCTTTAAAGTTGAACACCTTCAATTACAGCTACTTGATCTTATGAGTAATGCCTTTATCAAATCATTAGTTCGGTAAAGAAAATGAAATACAAAGATCATAGATGTTGGAAATCCCAAAATATGGTAGATAATTTATCTAGACAATCTGTTGAAGAGAGTGGCTCTTTGGAGCATCTTCTTTAAAATCCCACCTTATACCAACCTTGAAATTGACGGAGTCAAGTATTTCAACATGCATTTTACTTAATCAAAAATTGAACAACCATGCTTGGTATACAAGTGGTAGCTGCACACAATACTCGGACGACCGACGGTGGTAGCTCTTTCCTCCATGTGGTGGTAGTTTTCACACTCCTCATTGGGATGTAACTCTTTCCACATCTTTGAGCATTTACATTTCTTTGACTTCCCCCTCAATTGGCTATCAATTATGTAACGTAATGAAGTATTCAACCAAAATTGATCTCGATTTCATACCTCGACTAAGCAGTCAAATAAGATAATGACTATACCACGAGATCATTGAGAGAGAAATTGACGTTGAATCACTTAGAAGATGATTTAATTAACATAATGATCATTGCAACAGTGAAATATTATGATGGCAAAAGCATAATAAATTTCTAAATGTGCGAAAAGATGCAATTAAAGTCAATTATGATCTAGCTCAATTAATGTCCTATGTACAAACATAGATAATGAACAAAACAAAACAACAAACAAAACCTATCCTAAGCAAAGGTTTCAAAAAGAAGTTTATTTCAAGGAAGCATTCCAATTGCTTTTCGCAAATGAATAAAACGTTTTTGATCCAAAGGTTTTGTTAAAATGTCAGCTAATTGATCCTCAGTTGAAATATATGAAAGTTGAAGAGTATTTGATTCAACTAGCTCTCTAAGAAAATGATATCTAAGTTCAATATGTTTTGTTCTAGAGTGCAACACAGGGTTTTTAGAAATGTTAATTGCACTTGTGTTGTCACAAAGAATTGTTACCGAAGATGCTGAAATCCGGAAGTCGCTCAACACACTTTTCATCCAATGAGTTGGGTTGAACAACTACCAGCTGAAATGTATTCCGCTTCGGCAGTCGAGAGTGCTATGCAATTCTGCTTTTTACTGTGCCATGCAACAAGGCAATGGCCAAGATAGAAGCATGCACCACTCGTGCTTTTCCGATCATCCACTGATCCTGCCCAATCGGCATCTGAGTATCCAACAATATCCAAACTTGTTCCCATAGGATACCAAATTCCGAAATTAATGATCCTTTGATGTACCGGATGATCCTTTTCACCGCTTTCAGGTGAACCTCCTTTGGTGCTGATTGATATCTCGCGCAAATCCCAACACTAAAGGATATATCCGGCGACTAGCCGTGAGGTAAAGTAGACTTCCAATTACTTCGATACAGTTTCTCGTCTACAATCTCACTATGTGATTCACTTCCAAGTCCCTTGTGGCATAGTTCCCTTGGAGTCGGAAAATCTTTCAATTTTCTAGATCAAACTTTTTGACCAACTCCATTGCATACTTGGATTGACTCAAGTGAATACCTTCATCATTTTGTTTAATTTGCAATCCAAGGAAATAAGTACAATTCGCCCATCATGGACATCTCAAATTCGCTTTCCATGGTCTCCGCGAATTTAGAAGCATCATTATCTTTGTTGCGCCAAATACAATGTCATCGACATAGATTTGTGCTACAATGAAATTGTTTTGATAATGCTTCACAAAAGAGAGTCCTGTCAGCTCCCCCTCGAGTATAGCCCTTCTCCAAAAGGTGCTTTGTTAACCTTTCGTACCATGCTCGCGGTGCTTGTTTCAGACCGTAAAGAGCTTTTTCAAACGAAAAACATGGTTAGGTTGTTTATGATCTACAAAACCTTTCGGTTGAGCCACATAAACTTCCTCATTTAAAAAACCATTTAGAAATGCGCTCTTAACGTCCATTTGAAATAATTTGATTTTAAAATGACAAGCAATAGCAAATAGTATACGAATGGACTCGAGTCTAGCTACAGGGGCGAAGTGTTTCATCAAAGTCTATACCTTCTACTTGAGAGTAGCCTTGAGCAACTAATCGTGCCTTGTTCTGATGATAGTACCATCTTCATTTCTTGTTCTTGAAGATCCATTTGGTACCTATCACATTATGTTGCTTTGGAGGCTTCGTTAATTCCCAGACTTTGTTTCGCTCAAATTGATGGAGCTCTTCCTGCATGCTTTAATCCAGTAGTCATCCTGAAGAGCTCATCTATTGTTCTTTGGTTCGATTAAAGATACGTAGCAAGCAAATCCGCAAACCAACTGCCTCCGAGTTCTAACTCCTTCTTGTGGATCTCCAATGATGTTCGATCCGGATGATCCTTGGAGATTCGTAGCGTTTGTTGAAACGGAGTACTCGGAGGTACATGAGATGATTCCTGCACATCAGATAAACTAGAAGAACCATTAGATGCATCATTAAATTGGAAGTATATTATGAGAAGATGCACTAGCAGGGGAATCATCATCTAGAGAGATATCGAGGGTAGATTTTTCAGATCAAAGTGAAAGCTTCATCTACTTTAACATTTATAGATTCTACGATCGTCTTAGATTCAATGTAAATACTCGATATGCTCTACTATTTAGAATAACCCAAAGAAGATCCCTTCATCACTTCGAGAGTCGAACTTTCCAAGATTTTCACGGTCACGTAAAATGGAACATCGACTCCCGAAGATACGAAAGTATTTGATGTTGGGTTTTACTAAACCACAGCTCATATGGTGTATTAACGTTCTGGGCGCAAATACACTCGTTAATGACATAGACAGCGGTGTCACAGCTTCAGCCCAAAAATGTAGCGGTAAATTCCGGCTATGAAGCATCACACGTGCATCTCTTGAACAACCCTGTTTTGCGCTCAACAACACCATTCTGTGAGGTGTATAGGGTGCCGAGAATTCATGCTTAATGCCGTTTGAAGTACAAAAGTCAATGAATTTTGAGTTTATGAATTCTCCACCCCTATCACTTCTAAACACGAATGATCTTTTCATCTTTTCAATCATAATACGATGGCAAATCTCGTGAAAAGAGTCAAAGTATCAGCTTTCTCTTTAAAAATGCTACCCAAGAATACCGAGAGAATCATCAACATCAAAGAAAATATGTACATTTACCTCCCAAAGATGGTTGAGGGTTGGCCATAATCCCCCATGTGAAAAAGTTCCAAGGGCCGTTTTGTACACGTGGTTCAAGTTCTGTGTGCAGTCCGGGGATGTTTCCCTTTTGGCAACCACCACACACAACGTTTTGTTTAAATAAAAGTTTTGGAATCCCCTTGACCAGTGTTGTGAAATTCTAGTAAGTTCTTAAAATTTAAGTGCCTAGCCTTCATGCCAAGAGTTTCATTATTCAAAGAACCTAAGTTACAATTTTCAGAAAATTTATTAGGAACACATAACAATTGTTTTAGATCTAACCCCTTTAAAAAGAAGACATGGTCCTTATCAGTTACAACGCATTCAACAGATGAAAAGTTAACTGAAAAACCATTGCGCAAAGTTGACTTATGCTTATGAGGTTAGTCTTAAGGCCATCACAAATAAGACGTTTTTCAAAATCGGGCCATCTGGAATAGCTACCGTCCCTTTTCCAACAATTTTGGAAGATCGAACGTCTCCGAAAACACGTGTCCTCCGGAGATTTTTCAAGATTGAAAACTATTTTTGTCACCGGTCATGTGACGGGAACACCCGCTATCCAGATACCTGACGAGCTATCATATGCATGCAGGAAATATTGGAAACAAGAAAGGAAAATTTCACCTTTGCGCACCCAAACCTTTTGGAAGCGTCGGGTAATGGTCGTGAAGTTTGTGCCTAGGTGAAAGCGTCCTTGTTAAAACGTATGTTGCTCCTTTGATGAAGTCGTCTTGCGCGGTAAACTACCAAGTTCTTTCATTTCAATTGATGCATTGTTGCCGAGGAAGGATCCCTTTTTGGTAGCCATGTGCAAGAGGTGTTTGAAGTGAAGAGTTGACTCCCCGCTGCACATCTCTATGTGCCCTGACACACCACAACGAAAAACTATATCGATATTGACGATCCCTTAAGAGGGAGAACGTAGGTTGTTGTCGTTGTTGTCTTGAATTCCGATGTCGGAGGAGGAAGATACCGACTGAGGCACAAAAAATGTCCACTCGAACTTGGAATGGTTCCTAGTTTGAGTGTGTAACCGAGGCCGAATTGACGATTTGTGACAAGGACCAAGACGCCTATCCAACTACTCCGTCATGAGAGAATCGCTGCAATGTCATCCTGAGTGGAAAATGCGTCTTTGTATTTCCAGGTTATCTACGTCGAAGCCTCGTTGTAGAGCTTTGAGAAGTGATCCGCTTTATCCACCAGATTTGTATGTTTCTTCTCAAAAAGCTCATTGGACTCTTGAGGGAAACATTTACTTTTATCAGATTTTCCCTTTCCACTTCAAGAGCGTTTTGAGAGAGAAGTTGCCCTTTTTGCTGCTCTTCTTCGAGATCATGGCAATCTCCCTCTCAAACTCTTGTTTTTGCTTAGCCACTTTCTTTGAAGTCCCTCAAAAGTCTGTGGTAGGCTAGAGCAAAATCTTCCACCTTCCGAATCATCCGATTCATTGTCCGTTGCAACTTTTCAACAGTGGAGTTGGACAATGACTCGGATGTACTTGCCATAAAGCACATGAAGGGTGAAGATGTGGACGCGTGGAATGCGTGGAGCTCTTTTCTTCATCACTTGAAGACGACTCATTTGACGTTGAGTTGTCATCCCAAGTGACGACTTGCATCGCCTTCTTCTTTGCCGGATACTTGTTAGTCACATTCCGTTGCAATGTGGCCGTAGCCTCGACATTTGAAGCATGTAGTTGTCCTTCTGAACTTTTCTTATCCTTTGAGAAGTTCTCTTGCTTTCTGACTTGTAACTTGAAGTACCCTTGCCTTTGTTCGACTTTCCGAAGGATGGAGATTTACTTGAATTACCCCTTCGAAGTTGCGGCGAAACTTCCTTGTCAAGAGAGCGAGCTGCTTCTCAAATTCCTCCATAGAAAGTTCTCGTCATCGTCTGAGGAGGATAATCCGCGCGCTTCTTCCTTAGTTGTTTTCAACGCATACCTGAAGACTTAGAAGAGGATGCCTTTCCGAAGAATTGTTAGTAGTAAATGTCATTTCATAAGTTTGTAATGAACCAACTAATTCTTCTACACGATTTCGTCCGGGTGTTTAATAGTTTCAATGGCAGTAACCTTTGGGCGAAATCGTTCAGGAAGAGTTCTTAAGATCTTTCTTACAATCTTAATTCTGGAATCTTCTCTCCCAGTTAGCACATGAGTTTACGATGTCTTGCAATCGTGTATAGTAGTCCGTGAAAGATTCATTTTCTGCCATCAAAATAGAGTCAAACTTGCTCGTAAGCATTTGCAGTTTCTGAATCTTCACGAGGTTAGTTCCCTCATGTGTAACTGAAGAACATCCCAGATTTCTTTCGCAGTACTCACATGCCGAGACGCGAGAGAATCTCAGTTTGAGATAAGGCATTAAAATAGGCATTAATTCCCTTGCCATTGTACGAAGATAATCTCAAACTCTTCCGTGGTCCATTTCGACCTAGGTTTTAGGTGCGAACATCACCAATAAATTGGATTTGGATTAGACCATCCTAATTCAATTGATTGCCACACCCGTTCGTCGATGGAAATTAAAAAGGCTTTCATCCGTACTTTCCAGTAGCATAATTTGTTCCATCGAAGAACGGGGGTCGGTTGATGTTTCCACCTTCAACCATTGTTTACAACACCCTATTCCCGCTCTGATACCACTTGTTGGGTTATAAAATAAGGATCTAAATAGGGGAAAAAACACCTAGAGGGGGGTGAATAGGTGTAAACGTATAAACACTCAAAAATCGTTGCGATAAAAACCCAATGCGGAAATAATAATACGCAAGATTTTTACGTGGAAAACTCCATCACCGGAGTAAAAAACCACGGGACCGATAACACGGCAGAAATCCACTAGAATTAAAACACGTACAAGGTGATTACCGTACACACTACGACTCAACCTTTCCATACGCTCCTAGAGGATCTTCTCCGCTCGCTCCACGACGCTTCTCGAATCCACGATATGCGCCCAACGCCGATCCACGGCGTCCAACGTCGAATCCACGACGTCGACCGAATCCACGGTCTTCACCCCATAGCACCTTCGAATCCACGAACGTGCCTCGCTCCGAATCCACGAGAGCGGTTGAACCTTGAATCCACAAGGACACGCGAATCCACGCGCCGATTTTTTGGGGTAAATCGTTGTTTTTGGGTGGTGATGATCCGCCGAATACTTAGATCAAAGATATATCGGAAATACCATCTAAGTATTCATTAGTTTGATTCACTCAAGATGTGAGTATGAAAACCTAGAATCAAACTAATCATATATATGAAGAAACATAAGAGTATTCTCTATGATTTCTTTCTTCTTCTATAGTGGATCTTAGCCGTATAAAGATGATATAATGAACGGGCTATTTGGATTTTCGGCCTCTTTTTTGGATAACCCTAGAAAAGATCATAGGGTCCTTTATAGGTTAGAAACCCTAGGAAGAGAGATAGATCAAAAACCTAACTTTTCTGAAATTTTACGGACGGCGATCCGGATCGGATTAGCGGTGATCCGGATCGTCGTACGAGGAAACAGATTCCAGAAAAACGAAGGTTCGGGATCCGGATCGAAGTGCTTGATCCGGATCGTTCTACAGTTCACCAAACATCAACGTTCGGGATCCGGATTGCGAAGCCTGATCCGGATCGTTCAAGAAAAATGGTAAACTCGTGTTCGGGATCCGGATCAAGAGAGGCTACGATCCGGATTGAACTGGTGTATGAACGAACCACCTTCGGGATCCGGATCGAACAACTGATCCGGATCCTGAACATGTCCCAAGTCCAGTTTTGATTTTTATGCAATGAAGATTCTTCCAAGTGTTTCTACACTACAAGAAGATTCGGATCACACAAAATCTTTAGTTAAACATACCTGATCCTTTTGAATTCTTCTTTCTTGAGATTGAGTTTAATGATCCACCTTCCTTACACCTTCAATCTTCAAGACTAACGCATTCACGCAAATACGCCAACTCAAATTCCGTAACACAGCACCT
>JAQNDB010003119.1:0-31306 GCA_029204045.2 Tillandsia leiboldiana
TTCGAGGACGAAACCTTTCTTTAGTGGGGGAGGATGTGATGACCTGGATCTCTACAGAGCTGTGGTAGCGTCATTGGGACAATCTTGGGAGCTGTACTGTGTTGGAGGTATTTGTGCACCAATTGGAAAAAAGTGGCGGTCTTAGGGACCTGGCTGATTGGATCACGTGGGTGATCAATGGACTCCGTCGGATTGTTAGAAGTGGTTTCGCGGAAGCGGATATTAAAAATGGACTCAGCGCGAAGTTTGGACCAAGGATTGTCTTTCCGGATGCCTTCGGCGGAATTTTGGAGTGGAATTTGGCGAAATGGACATCAAATTCGGATTCAGCGCGCGGAAAACGGTTAAAAACGGACTACCCATTTGTGATTTTTGAGCTTCGGACACTGTTCATGCCGGAACAGTGTTTCCGGCGGCGGCGGCGGCGGAGCGGCCGCAGGCGGCGCGGCGGACGGAGGCGCGGGCCGCCCGGTCACGCGGCAGGCGTGCACCGGGGGCGGGACGCGTGGCGGCTCGGGAGTGGGCCGGTCCGCGGGGCGCGGTCCACGGAGAGTGCGGGGCGCACGGTGGACCAGGGGTGGCCACGTGGCAGTGTCGGAGTGGGCGTTAGTGGACTGGGTCTACGGAACAGTGCGGGCGTGGTGCAGTGGACCGGCGGGACACGTGGCGTCGTTGTGGTTGGCGGGCTCTTGCAGGCTGGGTCCACGGAGGTGCACCGGGTGCCTCGGAACAGTGGCGGCAGGCGGGCGCAGGCGGCGGGCGCAGGCGCGGCAACGTTCGGGCGCGGCAGGGGGCGTTGACCGGGTGTGGGCGCAGGTGTCGTCGCGGGCGTTGGCCACGTTCGACGCAGTGGACGGCCAGCGCGGCTGTCCGCTGTTGCGTGGGCGACGTGGAGGCCTGGTGGGCTTTCGGGCGCGCACAGTGTTGGGCCGGGCCCAACACTGTAGCAGCCCGAAAGTCGGGGTGCGGCCCGGAAGTGGGGGACATGGGCGGGTATTAAGTGAATTGTTTTCAGATTTGTTTTCTTCCAGCTATAAAAGGCCGAGTTCTTTTGCAGAGAGCTTCTTCTCCGCGCGGATTTTCACAGTGCCACCTTCACGAGTTTTCTTCATCTCCCTGTGGCGATTCCATCTGCAGATTTCCAGATTTTTTCAGCGGCACGCATCCCGAGGTTACCATTTTTACGGCGCGGCGCGACCGCTCGTTCGTTTGTGGTCTTCTTCGTCGCGTTTTGGTGCGAGGACTCCCCCGGCTTACCCCGAGCACCTTTTTCTGTGATTCTTGCGCCGTTGGCTTCACGAACAGGTAGGGCTATGTTTCCCATGTTTACTGGTTTTTCCCATTCCGAGCTTTTCATGGGTTTTTCGGACCATCTTGTGACCTCATTTTCTGGGCGGAGTTTTGGGACAGCGGTGCGGTGTTTTGGTGATATCTTCGCGCACAGGCATCGGAATGGGGTGATTCAAGAGGCGATTTGCATCTACACATCACGAGGAATATGCCCAAATTTTCTTGGAATTTCTGAATATTTTTCAGAGGTGAGAAATATCTGTGAACAGTAGTTATTGCTACAGTTTTTGAGAGTAGTTTAATTCGGGGTGGTTCCCTTGTCGGAATTGTTTCTCAGTGTAGGAAGCTCGGATTTGAGCGTGCAGGTAGTCGTTTCGACGGGTTCGTCGCGAGGATCGTGACGGTATTTTTCTTGGAATTTTCCGGGCACCTCTCGCAGCGATCGCGGCGGCTTATCGGTTTGGGCGAGAGCACTTCTTGGACTTGGATTTAGCGATCAAGGTGGGTGGTTGTTGCTTGCCTCTATTTTGACATGCTCACTAGGAATATTAGAGTGATCTCTCTTTTTGGACATGCATGCTTAAGTCATATACTATTGTGGATATCTGATAGTGGTTGGGATTTATACATGTTGGTATGGATGGAATGTTAGCGGTTAACCTTGCATGTGGATTGGAATGTATATCATGGGCTTTATGATTATCTGACAGTGGTTGGTACTAGTTGAGGATTTTATGACATGCATAGGTGGATAGTGATGCTTTATTATGGAATGTGGATCATAGACATGTGTGGTTGGTTAATGTTTTAGCATGATGGTTATATCTATGCGGCTCTATTAATTGTTACACATGTGGAACCACTATTAGTCGCATTTTCCTTTATTTCCTAGAGAACACTTGCATGCTTGTATGGTCATCTAGATAGGCCACCTTTTTCTGCTACACTTTCATGCTGGAACTTGACTTAGGAGAAACCTTGTTTGCTTCTTTCTCCTTTTCGTTAGTCAGGTGGGTTTGCTCGGGTTTGAGCAGGGGTTTGGGATAGTGTAGCCGGGGCCTGGATTATGGATCATGGGTTTTGGCGGCGACCGCGGATATTGGGCGGTTGACCGGATGTCGGTTATGGGACATCGGTGATCAGGCATGATTTGGACTAGAGGGTTTTGTGGCTACCGCGGATAGTAGGCGGTTGACCAGATGTCGGATGTGGGACATGATTGTGATTGTGGGTTTTTACGGCGACCGCGGATATTGGGCGGTTGACCGGAGGTCGGTTGTTAGACCTGGTCGTGGATTGTGGGGTATTGCGGCAATCGCGGATATTGGGCGATTGACCGGATGGTTATTTTTGCATCTGATTGGGGAATCAGTTTTCTTTTAGTGGAGGGTTGTGTTCCACTGGGGGTTTTATAGTTGTGATCCAATCCTGCTTTTATCACCGGCGCGGTTATTGCCCGGTGAGGCTTTTATTACCCCGGCGCGGTTATTGCCCGGTGGTGCTTTACTCGTGTGGGTAGCTCCCCTCGAGATCCCCTTCGGAGGCCGGGGCTGGACAGTTATGGACAGGGTATGCTATCACATCGGCGCGGCTCGTGGGCCCGATGATGAGGGCGGCAGCAGGAATTTTGCTATCACATCGGCGCGGCTTTTTGCCCGATGATGAGGGCGGTACAGATTGGGTTCATCTGGGACGGTTGGTTATTGTTGCTTAAGGTTATTCCAGTCTAGGACTGTATTTTTAGAGGCTAGTAGTGGTAGATTTCCCTTTTGCAGCGGTTTCATTTCTTACCACTCTTCTTTCCTTTTTGCCTCTGGTAGGCCTAGTGGGTGTGTCAGAGTTTGAGGTTTTACCCACTTGGGGAGGCTACTGGTTTACTAGTAGTTCTCACCCCCATTCTTCTTTCCTCTTTTGCTTCTTCCTTGTTTGCAGTGTCTTCTGCGGGTGCTGCTGGGCTTTCAGCGGCGGGTCGAGGAGAGAGGACGGCTGAGTAGATAGATCTCGAGGCAGGATGAGCGTGTTAGCTGGACTGATGGTGTACCCAGGTTTTCCTCAGACGGTTGTACTTTTTCATTTGGGACTGGCTTTTGCCAGCAGGTTGTATTTATTTTTGGTGAGCTGGGAGAGACAGATGTATCATTTATACAGATGTATTGTATTTTATTTCCAGCTTCAGTCTGAGATGTATTAGTTTTAGTTCAGCTCTGTTTTTGTTGCTCTTTTATTGTTATCTCTTATATCTGAGCAGGTTTGACGCTTCGTGTACACGGGAAATACCGTGTGCACGGCGGATCTGTAGGCGGGCCCGGGTTCTGGTTTACACCCGGGGCGTGACATATCTGCCGCGGAGGGTTTGAATATTAATATTCCGTACATCATTTGGAATATGATGGCTCGCTACGTGGACCATCCTCATCAGACGGAGAGAGTTCCGTTCCTAATGATCATCATGCGAATATTCAAGAAATTCCATGTTGATACTCAATCATCGAGCTACCAACACAGTCTGGGAACGATCAACGATTCTACTGTTGTGAAGTCTCTGCCTCGGAAACCTGACGACACACCAACCCCTCCAAAGAGTAAGAGACCATCGACTTCTACTTCAGCAACTGCAGCACCAGCAATAACAGCACCAGCCGCAGCCACAGTGTTAAGGATTTTGTTTTGGCGCATTTCGTGAAAGTGTTAAGTCTTGAAGATTGAAGATGAATGAAGTTTGGATCATATACCTCAATCTCAAGAAAGAAGAATTCAAAAGGATCATGTAAGTTTAACTAAATATTTTTGGTGATCCGAATACTTCTTGTAGTGTAGAAACACTTGGAAGAATTTCTTATTGCATAAAAATCAAGAACTGAACATGAGACATGTTCAGGATCCGGATCAGATTGTTCAATCCGGATCCAGAAGGTGGTTCGTTCATACACCAGTTCAATCCGGATCGTAGCTTCCCTTGATCCGGATCCCGAACATTGAGTTTACCATTTTCCTTGAACGATCCGGATCAGGCTTCGCAATCCGGATCCCAAACGTTGATGTTTGGTGAACTGTATGAACGATCCGGATAAAGCACTTCGATCCGGATCCCGGACCTTCGTTTTTCTGGAACTGCCTGACTCGTTACGACGATCCGGATCACAGCTAATCCGATCCGGATCACCGTCGTAAAAATTTCCAGAAACGACAGTTTTTGATCCTTATCTTCTTCCTAGGGTTTCTAACCTACAAATAGGCCCTATGATTCTTTTTCTAGGGTTAATCCACATAATACATAGAGCCGTCATAATCAAATATCATCTTATACGGCCCTAGATCCACATATAGAGAAGATAGGAAATCATTAGATATTACTCTATGTTTCTTCATCTATATTGATTAGTTTGATTCTAGGTTTTAATACTCACATATTGAGTTGAATCAAACTAATGAATACTTAGATGGTATTTCCTATCTATCTTTGATCTAAGTATTCGGCGGATCATCACCACCCAAAAACAACGATTTACCCCAAAATCGGCGCGTGGACTCGCGTGGCCTTGTGGATTCAAGGTGCAACCGCTCTCGTGGATTCGGAGCGAGGTACGTTCGTGGATTCGAAGCGTGCTACTGGGTGAAGACCGTGGATTCGGTCAGACGTCGTGGACTCGACGTTGGACGCCGTGGATTCGGCGTTGGACGCAGATCGTGGATTCGAGACGCGTTGTGGAGCGAGCGGAGAAGATCAACTAGGAGCGTATGAAAAGGTTGAGTCGTCTGTGAGTACGGTATATCACCTTGTACGTGTTTAATTCTAGTGGATTTCACCGTGTTATCGGTCCCGTGGTTTTTTACTCCGGTTTGGAGTTTTCCACGTAAAAATCTTGCGTGTTCATTTATATTTCCGCATTGGGTTTTTATTGCGCAATGATTTTTTGAGTGTTTATTGTTTACACCTATTCACCCCCCCTCTAGGTATTTTTTTCCCCTATTTAGATCCATTATTATATATAACCCAACAAGTGGTATCAGAGCGGGAATAGGGTTGTAAACAATGGTTGAAGGTGGAAACATCAACAGACCCCCATTCTTTGATGGAACAAATTATGCGTACTAGAGAGTACGGATGAAAGCCTTTTTAATTTCCATCGACGAACAGGTGTGGCAATCAATTGAATTAGGATGGTCTAATCCAACTGAAATTATTGCTGATGTTCGCACCATCAAACCTAGGTCGAAGTGGACCAAGGAAGAGTTAGATTCATCTTCCTACAATGGCAAGGGAATTAATGCTATTTTTAATGCCTTATCTCAAACTGAATTCTCTCGCGTCTCGGCATGTGAGACTGCGAAAGAAATCTGGGATGTTCTTCAGGTTACACATGAGGGAACTAACCTCGTGAAGATTCAAAAGCTGCAAATGCTTACGAGCAGATTTGACTCTATTTTCATGGCAGAAAATGAATCTTTCACGGACTACTATACACGATTGCAAGACATCGTAAACTCATGTGCTAACCTGGGAGAGAAGATTCCAGAATTTAAGGCTGTAAGAAAGATCTTAAGAACTCTTCCTGAACGATTTCGCCCAAAGGTTACAGCCATTGAAACTATTAAACACCCGGACGAAATGCGTGTAGAAGAACTAGTTGGTTCATTACAAACTTATGAAATGACATTTACTACTAACTATTCTTCGGGAAAGGCATCATCTTCTAAGTCTTCAGGTTATGCTTTGAAAACAACAAAGGAAGAAGACACGGATTCATCCTCCTCAGACGATGACGAGAACCTATCTATGGAGGAATTTGAGAAGCAGCTCGCTCTCTTGACAAGGAAGTTTCGCCGCAACTTTCGAAGGGGTAATTCAAGTAAAACTCCATCCTTCGGAAAGTCGAAGAAAGGTAAGGGTACTTCAAGTTACAAGTCAAGAAAGCAAGAGAACTTTTCAAAGGATAAGAAAAGTTCAGAGGGACAAGTCCAATGCTTCAAGTGCCGAGGATACGGCCATATCTCAACGGAATGTCCAACTAAGAATCCGTCGAAGAAGAAAGCGATGCAAGTCGTCACCTGGGATGACAACTCAACGTCAAATGAGTCATCCTCAAGTGATGAAGAAGAAAGCGCAACGGCATTCCACGCGTCCACATCTTCACCCTTCATGTGCTTAATGGCAAGTACTTCAGATTCATTGTCCAACTCCTCCCGGGTTGAAAAAACTGCAACGGATGATGAATCAAGTAACTCTGAAGGTGAAGATTTTGTTTTAGCCTACCACAGACTTTTGAGGGATTCAAAGAAACTGGCTAAACAAAACAAGGGGTTGAGAGGGAGATTACAGGATCTCGAAGAAGAAGTAAAAAGGGTAACTTCTCTCTCGACCGATCTTGAAGTGGAAAGGGATAATCTGATAAAAGCAAATGTTTCCCTTCAAGAGTCCAATGAGCAACTCGAGAAGAATTATATAGATATGGTGAACAAAGCGAATTACTTCTTGAAGCTCAACGGCGAGGCTCGACAGGAAAAACTGGAAATGACAGAGACCATTCTCCAACTCAAGGATGACTTACAGCGATTTTCATCAGGAAGGAGTAAGTTAGATAAGCTTCTTGGTCTCGGTCAAACAAACAAGTTCAGCCTCGGATACAATCGAACTGAAGACAACTTTAGTTCGGTTGGGACAGTTTTTGTGCCTCAGTCGGTATCTCCTCCTCCGACACCGGAATTCACGACAAGCAACGACAACAAGCCTACTTCACCCTCTTCGGAATCGTCAAGCACTAAGGTATGTTTTCGTTGTAATGTTGCAGGGCACATTGAAAGAAATTGCAAGATTGGAGCTCAAAGATCAAATCAATCACATCTTGCAACTGCTACCAATGAGTTCACTCCCCAGAAATCAAAGAAGGACTTTTCAAAAGAAAAGAACATTGGTAGTACTTCAAACAAGACGATGACAAAAGAAAAAGATCAATCATACAAGATGTCTTCATCAAGGAAAATTTCTCAACCATTGCCAACATACTCTAAAACTCAAAAGGTTTGGGTATGCAAAGGTGAAATCTTTCCTTGTCTTTAATCTTCCTACGATTAAATGTTGTGTAGTTTATGTAGACTATTTTTCTTTCTTTGGACCGACCCGTCAACCATCTTTGGGAGGTAAATGGTATATTTTCTTATTGGTTGATGATTTCTCTAGGTTTTCATGGGTAGCATTTTTAAAAGAGAAAGCTGATACGTTTGACTCT
Source organism: Tillandsia leiboldiana (assembly GCA_029204045.2). Taxonomy (NCBI): domain Eukaryota; kingdom Viridiplantae; phylum Streptophyta; class Magnoliopsida; order Poales; family Bromeliaceae; genus Tillandsia; species Tillandsia leiboldiana. Next base: position 7,518 of record JAQNDB010003119.1, read on the forward strand.
TTTCATGAGATTTGCCATCGTATTATGATTGAAAAGAATGAAAAGATCATTCGTGTTAGAAGTGATAGAGGTGGAGAATTCATTAATTCTAAATTCATTGATTTTTGCACTTCCAACGGCATAAAACATGAATTCTCAGCACCCTATACACCTCAGCAGAATGGTGTTGTTGAGCGCAAAAACAGGGTTGTTCAAGAGATGGCGCGTGTGATGCTTCATAGCCGGAATTTATCGCTATATTTTTGGGCTGAAGCTGTGAACACCGCTGTCTATGTCATTAATCGAGTGTATTTGCGCCCAGGAACTTTAAATACACCATGTGAGCTGTGGTTTAGTAGAAAACCGGATATCAAATACTTTCGTATCTTTGGGAGTCGATGTTTTATTTTGCGTGATCGCGAAAATCTTGGTAAGTTCGATTCTCGAAGTGACGAAGGGATCTTTTTGGGTTATTCTACAAATAGCAGAGCATATCGGGTATTTAACATGGAATCTAAAATGATTGTAGAATCTATAAATGTTAAAGTAGATGAAGCTTTTCACTTTGCATCTGAAAAATCTACCCTCGATATCTCTCTTGATGATGATACTCCTGTAAGTGCATCTTCTCATGATAATACTTCCAATATTAATGATGCATCTAATGGTTCTTCAAGTTTATCTGATATGCAGGAATCATCTCATGTACCTCCGAGTACTCCGTTAGAACAAACGTTACGAATCTCCAAGGATCATCCTGAATCAAACATCATTGGAGACCCACAAGAAGGAGTCAAAACTCGGAGACAGTTGGTTTGTGGATTCACTTGCTACGTTTCCTTGATCGAGCCAAAGAACATCGATGAAGCTCTTCAGGATGACTACTGGATTAAAGCAATGCAGGAAGAGCTCCATCAATTTGAGCGAAACAAAGTCTGGGAATTAACAAAGCCTCCAAAGCAACACAATGTGATAGGTACCAAATGGATTTTCAAGAATAAGAAAAATGAAGATGGTACCATCATCAGGAACAAAGCACGTTTAGTTGCTCAAGGTTACTCTCAAGTAGAAGGTATAGACTTTGATGAAACTTTCGCCCCTGTAGCTAGACTCGAGTCCATTCGTATCTTATTCGCGATAGCTTGTCATTTTAAAATAAAATTATTTCAAATGGACGTTAAGAGCGCGTTTTTAAATGGGTTTTTAAATGAGAAAGTTTATGTGGCTCAACCGAAAGGTTTTGTAGACTGTAAACTACCTAACCATGTTTTTCGTTTGAAAAAGGCTCTTTACGGTTTAAAACAAGCACCGCGAGCATGGTACGAAAGGCTAACAAAGCACCTATTGGATAAGGGCTATACTCGAGGGGGAGCTGACAGGACTCTCTTTGTGAAGCATTATCAAAATAACTTCATTGTTGCACAAATCTATGTCGATGACATTGTTTTTGGAGCAACAAAGGATAATGATGCTTCTAAATTCGCTGAAACCATGGAAAGCGAATTTGAGATGTCAATGATGGGCGAATTGACTTATTTCCTTGGATTGCAAGTGAAACAGAGTGACGAAGGCATCCATTTGTGTCAATCCAAGTATGCTTTGGAGTTGGTCAAAAAGTTTGATCTAGAAAATTGTAAAGATTTTCCGACTCCAATGGGAACTAGCAATAAAGGATTAGGAAGTGAATCTTTTAGTGAGAATGTAGACGAGAAACTTTATCGGAGTATGATTGGAAGTCTACTTTACCTCACGGCTAGTCGCCCGGATATATCTTTTGGTGTTGGGATCTGCGCGAGATATCAATCTGCACCAAAGGAGGTTCACCTGAAAGCGGTGAAACGGATCATCCGATACATTAAAGGAACCATAAATTTCGGAATTTGGTATCCTATGGCAACAAGTTTAGATATTATTGGATACTCAGATGCCGATTGGGCAGGATCTGTGGATGATCGAAAAAGTATGAGTGGTGCATGTTTTTATTTAGGCCATTGCCTTGTTGCATGGCACAGTAAAAAGCAAAATTGCATTGCACTCTCGACTGCCGAAGCGGAATATATTTCAGCGGGTAGATGTTCAACCCAACTCATTTGGATGAAAAGTGTGTTGAGCGACTTCCGGATTTCAGCAACTTCGGTAACAATTCTTTGTGACAACACTACTGCTATAAACATTTCCAAAAACCCTGTGTTGCACTCTAGAACAAAACACATTGAACTTAGATATCATTTTCTTAGAGAGCTAGTTGAATCAAATACTCTTCAACTGTCATATATTTCAACTGAAGATCAATTAGCTGATATTTTAACAAAACCTTTGGATCAAAAACGTTTTATTCATTTACGTAAAGCAATTGGAATGCTTTCCTTGAAATAAACTTCTTTTTGAAACTTTTGCTTAGGTTAGGTTTTGTTTTTGTGTTTTTGTTCATTATCTATGCTTAGACATAGAATATTAATTGAGTATTAGTTTGATTGACTTTAACTGCATCCTTTTATATATTTAGAAATCTATTATGCTTTAGATGTCATAATATTTCATTTGATGCAATGATCATTTATGTCAATTAACTCATCTTTGTTTTGATCAAAGTCAATTTCTCTCTCGATGATCTCTTGGTATAGTTTTTATCTTATTTGACTGTTTAGTCGAGTATGAAATCGAGATCAATATTTGGCTGAATACTTTATATCTTAAATAATTGATAGCCAATTGAGGGGGAGTCAAAGAAAAAGTATTATGCTCAAAAGATGTGGAAAGAGTTACATCCCAATGAGGAGTGTGAAAACTACCACCACATGGAGGAAAGAGCTACCACCTCGGTCGTCCGAGTACTGTGTGCAGCTACCACATGTATACCAAGCAAGGTTTTTCAAGTTTGATTAAATAAAATGCGTGTTGAAATACTTGACTCTGTCAAAATTTCAAGGTTGGTATAAGGTGGGATTTTTAATGAAAGATGCTCAAAGAGCCACTCTCTTCAATAAATTGACTAGATACATTATCTAATTTATCTGGGATGTTAGACATCTATTGATCTTTGTATTTCATTTTCTTTACCGAATTGATGATTTGATAAAGGCATTACTCATAAGATCAAGTTAGATGTAATTGAAGTTGTTCAACTTTAAGGGATTTAATTTTTATAAATTTTCGTTTCATTTGTTGGATGTTATTGATAGATTTGGTATAATCTATTTCTTGTTGTATGAAACGATGATTTTCATTTAAAGTTGATACACAAAAGTGCTTACAATCTTTTTCTGGTTTTTCTAGAATTTCTCTGAAATTTTCTAAAGAAAAAGTTGGAGCCGATCCGGATTGGACTTGCCGATCCGGATCCCGAACGCAGATATTCTTCTGCGGGCAGACGATCCGGATTGGACCTGCCGATCCGGATCCCGAACGCAGTTTTTCACTGCGGGTAGCCGATCCGGATCGTAATCACGAACTGATCCGGATCGCGGCTAGGGTTTTATAAAGAACAAAAGGGTTTTGATTTCTCTTACTCCAATCTTTTGTTCCAAAGTTTCCAGAGCTTCTCTCTCTAGATTTCATCCATCTTGGAAGCTTTCAAACTCGAGTTCTTCGATTCCAAGTAAGTTTTATTGATCAAAATCTCGGTTTTTCACCGTTTTTCTTATTCCTTCTCAAAACGTGATGAATTTCTTGTATCAATTTCGTTTGTGGATGGTTTTTGATCAAATTTCTTTTGAAATAAGAACTCTGGGTAGATTAGTTTTGATTATATGCTAGGTATTCTCAAGATAAACGGATTTTTGGTATTCGATTTCAAAAATTTCGGTTTTAGGGCATATAATGGGAACTTTCCAAAATCATGCAATTGATCTATTTTTAAAATTCCTTTTGCAAAACTAATTTGATTCTTAGTCTCTCTACATGATATTGATTGTTTGGGTACAATTTTTCAAATTTTTGAAAATTAACAATTTTTCATGTTCTTGAGTTGTTGCTCACAGGATTTTCTTTTCACAAGAAACCAATAGCAATGGTGATCACGTGGATCATTTTCCTTCTAGCAGCTATGGTACATACGAGAGACACTGTCAAGCCCAAGAGGGCTAAAAAGGATGAAGTCAATTGGGATGAGTTGTCAGATGATGAAACACATCCTGGAAAATCGCCACAGAAAACCTCTGTTGCATCGAAAGGGAAAGCCCGTGCAGAGACATCAAAGGAAAAGGCTCCGCCCACTGCTACGGAAAAAGGAAAAGCACCAATGACCTCTTCATCCATACTAAAAAGAAAAAGACTCGCTCGACGACCTGGACGAGCTCGAGGTATTGAAATAAATGAACCATGTCAAGAGAATCCAAAGAATATCTCTCAAATTGACACTGAATCTGAAGACGAAGAAGATTGGGACACATTTCTTGATGAAGTACAACAAGGTATTGATGAAGAAAATAAGGTTTACCTAAAGAACAAGAAGCCACTAAAGTCTTCCTCAATACTTAAGCAGCAAGCAAGGAAAAAGAATGTGCCAAGCAATGAACCTCTTGACAATTCACCTTCTTTGCCAAGACGATCTCCTCGGAATGAAGGACAGACTGCTCCGTCAATCGTCACACAACGTTCTTCAACTTCCAGAAGAATTGACCAAAAGGGAAACCTGGAGTCTTCCATCAAACAAGAACAAGACAAAATGGCTCTAGGACTCAAAAAGATGTCCAAGGACATACATCAGATGAAACAAGAGTGTTCTACGATTTCGGGATTGCTTAAAGGAATTTTGAAAAAGCTGGGTTGCACGAGCTCTGAGGACTCCGCCTCGGATGACTCAGATTCAGATGCTTGAATTGTTTGCTTAATCCTTCTCTTGTGCAGGAACTTCATTTTTATTAACTTTCTTTTGTGCAGGTCTTTGAGTTTTAGTTTTTAGTTCTCAAACTTGTGGTACTTGGACTGTTCTCTCCATTTTGGTAATCTTTGGCTAATTTTTGTGACAAAAAGGGGGAGAGAGAAGTATACACATTGATACAATGTGGTTGTGAGAAACTTGAAACTATAGAGGTAAGTATAACCTCAACTTGACCTCAACTTGAAAGGTAAGTAGAACTGTTACGGAATTTGAGTTGGCGTAGTTTCGTGAAAGTTTCAAGTCCTGAAGATTGAAGGTGAAGAAAGTTGGATCATTTAACTCAATCTCAAGAAAGAAGAATTCAAAAGGATCAGGTATGTTTAACTAAAGAATTTGTGTGATCCGAATACTTCTTGTAGTGTAGAAACACTTGGAAGAATCTTTCATTGCATAAAAATCAAAAACTGGACTTGGGACATGTTCAGGATCCGGATCAGGCTGTTCGATCCGGATCCCGAAGGTGGTTCGTTCATACATCGTCGCAATCCGGATCGTAGTCTCTTGATCCGGATCCCGAACGTTGAGTTTACCATCTACCTTGAACGATCCGGATCTTGCTTCGCAATCCGGATCCCGAACGTTGATGTTTGGTGAACTGTATGAACGATCCGGATCGTAGTCACATGATCCGGATCCCGAACCTTCGTTTTTCTGGAATTGGCTGTTTCGTTATGACGATCCGGATCTCAGTTATCACGATCCGGATCGCCGTCCGTAAAATTCCAGAAATGGCAGGTTTTTGATTCTTATCTCCTTCCTAGGGTTTCTAACCTATAAATAGACCCTATGTCTTTCTTTCTAGGGTCAATCCACATAGCCTTCATTTTCATATATCATCTTATACGGCTATAGATCCACATGTAGAGAAGAAAGGAAATCATTAGAGAATACTCTATGTTTCTTCATCTATATTGATTAGTTTGATTCTAGGTTTTCATACTCACATCTTGAGTTGAATCAAACTAATGAATACTTAGATGGTATTTCCGATCTATCTTTGATCTAAGTATTCGGCGGATCATCACCACCCAAAAACAACGATTACCCCAAAATCGGCGCGTGGATTCGCGTGTCCTTGTGGATTCAAGGTTCAATCGCTCTCGTGGATTCGGAGCGAGGCACGTTCGTGGATTCGAAGGGTGCTATTGGGTGAAGACCGTGGATTCGGTCGGACGTCGTGGATTCGACGTTGGACGCCGTGGATTCGGCGTTGGGCGCAGATCGTGGATTCGAGAAGCGTCTGGAGCGAGCGGAGAAGATCCTCTAGGAGCGTATGGAAAAGGTTGAGTCGTAAGTGTGTACGGTAAATCACCTTGTACGTGTTTTAATTCTAGTGGATTTCTGCCGTGTTATCGGTCCCGTGGTTTTTTACTCCGGTGATGGAGTTTTCCACGTAAAAATTGTTACGGCATTTTGGTATTGGCATATTTCGTGAGTCAAGTCAGTGAGTTGAGTCGGAGTCTTAAAGGGATCAAATTGCCAATCAGCAATCAAAGACTTAGAAAAGACTCAACAAGAGCTCAAGTTGACACTCAGTATCTTGAGTCTTGAAGATTGAAGTTGAAGAATTGTGGATCAGTTACATCAATCTCAAGAAGAAAGTATTCAAGAGGATCAGGTATGTTTAACTAAATAATTGTGGTGATCCGTATACTTTCTTATAGTGTAGAAACACTTGGATGAACTTTTATTGTCATAATAATCAAAAACTCGTGTTCGGACATGTTCAGGATCCGGATCAGAGCCAACGATCCGGATCCCGAAGGTTGTTGCTTCATACAAGACTTCGATCCGGATCCATGCAATTTCCGATCCGGATCCCGAATGTTAAGTTTTCTGATTTGTATGAACGATCCGGATCGGGCAATGCGATCCGGATCCCGAACCCTTGGTTTTCTGGAATCGTCATTCTCGTTACGACGATCCGGATCGCAGTAAATCCGATCCGGATCGCCGTCCTGAAAATTTCCAGATAAGGTATGTTTTTGATTCTTATCTCTTTCCAAAGGTTTCTAAACTATAAATAGACATTTAGGGTTTCTCAAGAACGTGGGTTCTCTACCGATTAAGTTATAAAACACTTGAGAGCAACCCTAGAGGCTAGGTTTTCATTGTTCTTCTTAATAGCCTCTTTTAGGTCAATTCGACGGTTCTTTCAAGAACATATCTTTCGTCGAATTGATCTAATCTTTGCTTAGAGATTTCTTCTACGGTTCTTCATTGATAATCTAAGCAAAGGATCACCATCGAAGTCAATATTCTTATCGACTGAGTTTGCGTCGTGGATTCGACGTGGCATCGTGGATTCGGTGTGCTAAAGGCGTTTCGTGGATTCGAAGCGTGCGTTCGTGGATTCGAACGTGAGCAGTGGACGGGCAAAACGGTGGAGCGCGAGGTCCAAGAAATTGAAGGAGGGGTTAAATCCGTGGAGACGGTAATCACCTTGTTATTCTTCTTTTCTTAGGGATTGTTATTGCGCGGATATCCAACCGGTCAGCGCAAGGTCCGAAGAAGCTGAAGGAGGGGTTGAGTCCGTGGAGTCGGTAATCACCTTGTTATTCTTCTATTCTTAGTGGATTGTTATTGCGTGTTGGTCCCGTGGTTTTTCTCCTGGATTGGAGTTTCCACGTAAATCTCGGTGTGCTGTTTTTATTTTCCGCATTGGTTTTTATTTTGCACTGAGATTGAGTTTTTAAGTATTACACCTATTCACCCCCCCTCTAGTTGTTTGATAGTACCTATTTAGATCCTTGTGGATCCATAATAACTCTACAATTGGTATCAGAGCGGGTTTTAGGTTTATCTATCATGATGGGTGAAAGTGGTAATATTTATAGACCTCCTCTTTTTGATGGGACTAATTATGCTTATTGGAAAGTGCGGATGAGGGCTTTTCTCATCGCAATTGATGAGCGGGTATGGCAATCCGTGGAATATGGTTGGGTGCATCCTGTTGAGGAAGTAGGAAATTCTACTACCCCAAAACCTCGCTCTAGATGGTCCAAAGAGGAATTTGAAAGATCTTCTTACAATGGGAAAGGTATGAACGCTTTATTTAATTCTCTTTCCTCGACTGAGTTCACAAGAATTTCCGCGTGTGAAACCGCGAAGGAAATTTGGGATATTCTCAAAATTACACATGAGGGTACTAATCTTGTAAAAATTCAAAAGCTCCAGATGCTTACAAGTCAATTTGACTCTATTCATATGGAAGAGCATGAATTGTTTACAGATTATTACACTAGACTTCAAGATGTAATAAATACATGTGATAATTTAGGAGAAAAGATCCCGGAGTCGAAAATTGTAAGAAAGATACTTCGGACTCTTCCGGAACGGTTTAGGGCAAAGGTTACCGCCATTGAAACCGTTAGTCATCCGGATGAGATGAGTATAGAGGAATTAGTAGGTGCTTTGCAAACTTATGAAATGACTTTTCCTACTAATCAAGTTTCTTCCAAGTCTTCTTCTAAGCTTACAGGTATTGCATTCAAATCAACAAAGGAAGAAGATAGCGAATCAAGTTCCGACGATGAAATCTCTTTTGCCGATTTTGAAGAACAATTGGCGCGGATCGTAAAGAAATTTCGTCGGAAGTTTTGGAAGAATCGAACCGATGGATCTTCATCCACGAAACTATCTAAAGGATCATCGGGTTCTAAATCCTCTAATCTCAAAAGCTTTGCAAAACCCTCTAAAGAAAAAGAGAAAGATGATTTCGAAGGGGAAATCCAATGCTATCGATGCAAAGGCTACGGCCATTTTTCAACGGATTGTCCTTCTCCGAAATCATATAAAAAGAGGGCTTTGCAAGCAAAAACTTGGGACGATTCTACTTCTAATGAATCGACCTCAAGTAAAGAGGGAAAAGTTGTTGCCTCTCATGCCTCTCATATTCCCTCTTCTAATAATTGTTTATCATCTTTAGTCACTGACTCTACTCCTTTGATTTTGTATGAAACATCAACAACCGGCGGAGAGTCATCAAGTGAGGGGGAGTCGGACGAGGAAGAACTCGTTGAGGCATATCAACAACTTCTTGCGGAATCTAAGAAGATGGCCAAACATATCAAGAAGTTGAGAAAGCAACGACTTGAAGGTCAAGACGACAATCATGCTTTAAAGATAAAACTTCATGATCTCGAGGAGGAACAAGGACGTTTATTGGATAACAATAAAATCCTCCAAGAAAAGCTAAACCAATCGGAGACAAATGCTAAATCATATACGGACAAGATTGGTTTTCTAGAAAAACAGTTTGAGGAGATTCATGTCACCAACCAAGCTTTGACCAAGCAAGTTCATGAACTTAAATCTGACATACAAAGGCTTTCAACTGGTTCCAAGAAACTTGATTGTATGTCCGGATTAGGTCAATCAAGCAAGGTTGGTTTGGGATTTAAAAAGAACCAAACTGTGAAGGCTTCAAGTTCCACAACTAAATTGAAAGGAAGAACTTGTCACCTATGTGGACTTGAAGGACATTTGGTGAAGGATTGCCCGAAAAAGAGAAAGAAGAATTCTTCGGCAACTTCATCTACGGAGCGAACTCAACGGAATCAAAAGACACATCAAGTCAAAGGAGTTCACTCAACCCACCAAAGGTCCGAGCCACAACATCAATCATACAAGTGGATCATTGCGAGGCAAAGACCTAAGGTGGACCAACAGTCAAAGCGGACAACCCCCGGCCACAACGAATCAAGACAACCCAAAATCCAGCAATTTTGGATTCGGAAAGGTGATATCTTTCCTTGTCTTAAGTTCTAAATAGCTTATGACTGTATGTAATGCTTTGATTGGTTTTCCCTTCATATCTTTCTTAATCTTTGCATTACATGTTTTTCAATGCTCTTCGTTTTTATACTTTGTTTTTGAACAAAAGGGTTTTTACTGAACAAGTGCATTGAATAAAAAGGGCTTCATTTTTATTCACTCCAAATTAATTTTATTTGGATTATCAACTTTACTCCTTAATCATAATCTTGAAGATACTTCATTATAGGAGTTTTTGATATTATAAGCATCAAATTTTAGAAATCATGTGTGATCTTTAGATGCTTAATCTATCTCGGTTGTGTGAATTCATTGTGATAAACGTGAGACAACCGATTGATTAAAATTTGGGATTTAATTCTTTCACGTAAGAGATTGTATTCTTACAAGGGTAAATAAATGTTTTTTAAAAGATGTGGAAAGAGTTACATCCGAAAGGAGTGTGAAAACTACCACCACATGTAGGAAAGAGCTGCCACCCCGGTCGTCCGGTTTGTGTGTGAAGCTACCACATGTTATGGATGCTTGATAGTATTTTATGAGAAAATCTTTAGTTGAAGCATTTGGAGATTTATATGCAAAGCTCTTATATTTTGAATAATCTCCTGGTTGGTATAAGGTGGGATAGTTGAAAGATGCTCAAAGAGCCTCCCTTAGGTATTTTAGTGCTTATCTCAAATTTGAAAGGGTAAGAAATCAAATTGATGTCATTTGGAAATCTCTGTAAGTCATCTTTGTACATCCGTTACATCTTGATAGACTTTGGATCTCAAGATTATTTTTGATGACTTGTGTTTGATGAATATAACATGAAAAACGGTTTATAATGTTTTATCTTTGTTTTTCATGATTTAGGAGTAAATCTTTTTAATCTTGTGAAATTAATTGGATTGAATGACATCTTGTTAATTCATTGGTTAAAGCACTTAAATTGTTTTCTTGATGGAATACAAATCGGTATTTGAAAAGATTGTAAAATTTGGATTTGTTTCAAGGAATTATTAGTTTTTTTTGCCTTCTGGTACCGGTACGCAATCTGCATTTTTGTTAAATACCAGAACTGAGCTTTTATCTCTCTTTCTCTATGAACTAATATTGTTAGTGATTTCCTTTTGTCTAGTATGTTCACTGTTTGACAATTTGTGACAAAAAGGGGGAGAAGAGAGAAATAGGGGAGAAGAGATCATCGAGATAGGGGGAGAACGGAAAATGATGATCGTATCACAAAGAGGGAGAACATGGAGAACATGTTAGAGATGTTCAAGATAGGGGGAGACAAAGAAAAAATTGAAAGAGCAGAAAAACAAAAGAACCAAAAGGAAGACGGATCAAATGTAGGATTTTAATTTCTAACAACTAACGTTTGATTTTGTTTGGAGTTTTGTTTTGCAGGAATTACATCACTTTAAGACTCCAAGTCCTAAGTCATAGAGTATGTTCTAGGACTGTTTGGTTCAAATGTAATTTTGTATTTATTGGATCTTTCACGCAAAGAAAATCAATGTTTTGGTGATGACATTGAGTTTCGATTTTTTGGTTTAAGATGAGTGACTTGAGCGCTTTTATGTATTTTTGGGTTTTGTCACGAAATTGCCAAAGGGGGAGATTGTTACGGCATTTTGGTATTGGCATATTTCGTGAGTCAAGTCAGTGAGTTGAGTCGGAGTCTTAAAGGGATCAAATTGCCAATCAGCAATCAAAGACTTAGAAAAGACTCAACAAGAGCTCAAGTTGACACTCAGTATCTTGAGTCTTGAAGATTGAAGTTGAAGAATTGTGGATCAGTTACATCAATCTCAAGAAGAAAGTATTCAAGAGGATCAGGTATGTTTAACTAAATAATTGTGGTGATCCGTATACTTTCTTATAGTGTAGAAACACTTGGATGAACTTTTATTGTCATAATAATCAAAAACTCGTGTTCGGACATGTTCAGGATCCGGATCAGAGCCAACGATCCGGATCCCGAAGGTTGTTGCTTCATACAAGACTTCGATCCGGATCCATGCAATTTCCGATCCGGATCCCGAATGTTAAGTTTTCTGATTTGTATGAACGATCCGGATCGGGCAATGCGATCCGGATCCCGAACCCTTGGTTTTCTGGAATCGTCATTCTCGTTACGACGATCCGGATCGCAGTAAATCCGATCCGGATCGCCGTCCTGAAAATTTCCAGATAAGGTATGTTTTTGATTCTTATCTCTTTCCAAAGGTTTCTAAACTATAAATAGACATTTAGGGTTTCTCAAGAACGTGGGTTCTCTACCGATTAAGTTATAAAACACTTGAGAGCAACCCTAGAGGCTAGGTTTTCATTGTTCTTCTTAATAGCCTCTTTTAGGTCAATTCGACGGTTCTTTCAAGAACATATCTTTCGTCGAATTGATCTAATCTTTGCTTAGAGATTTCTTCTACGGTTCTTCATTGATAATCTAAGCAAAGGATCACCATCGAAGTCAATATTCTTATCGACTGAGTTTGCGTCGTGGATTCGGTGTGCTAAAGGCGTTTCGTGGATTCGAAGCGTGCGTTCGTGGATTCGAACGTGAGCAGTGGACGGGCAAAACGGTGGAGCGCGAGGTCCAAGAAATTGAAGGAGGGGTTAAATCCGTGGAGACGGTAATCACCTTGTTATTCTTCTTTTCTTAGGGATTGTTATTGCGCGGATATCCAACCGGTCAGCGCAAGGTCCGAAGAAGCTGAAGGAGGGGTTGAGTCCGTGGAGTCGGTAATCACCTTGTTATTCTTCTATTCTTAGTGGATTGTTATTGCGTGTTGGTCCCGTGGTTTTTCTCCTGGATTGGAGTTTCCACGTAAATCTCGGTGTGCTGTTTTTATTTTCCGCATTGGTTTTTATTTTGCACTGAGATTGAGTTTTTAAGTATTACACCTATTCACCCCCCCTCTAGTTGTTTGATAGTACCTATTTAGATCCTTGTGGATCCATAATAACTCTACAAAAATCTTGCGAGTTATTTTCATTTCCGCATTGGGTTTTTATCGCAACGATTTTTGAGTGTTTATACGTTTACACCTATTCACCCCCCTCTAGGTGTTTCTTCCCCTATTTAGATCCGTATTATTTACGACCCAACAAGTGGTATCAGAGCGGGAATAGGGTTGTGAACAATGGTTGAAGGTGGAAACATCAATCGACCCCCTTTCTTTGATGGAACAAATTATGCGTACTGGAAAGTACGGATGAAAGCCTTTTTATCTTCCATCGACGAAAGGGTGTGGCATTCAATTGAATCAGGATGGACTAATCCAACTGAACTTATCTCTGATGTTCACACCTTAAAACCTAGGTCGAAATGGACCAAGGAAGAGTTTGAGTTATCTTCTTACAATGGCAAGGGAATTAATGCTATTTTTAATGCCTTATCTCAAACTGAATTCTCTCGCGTCTCGGCATGTGAGACTGCGAAAGAAATCTGGGATGTTCTCCAGGTTACACATGAGGGAACTAACCTCGTGAAGATTCAGAAACTGCAGATGCTTACGAGCAAGTTTGACTCTATCTTGATGGCAGAAAATGAATCTTTCACGGACTACTATACACGATTGCAAGACATCGTAAACTCATGTGCTAATCTGGGAGAGAAGATTCCAGAATTTAAGATTGTAAGAAAAATCTTAAGAACTCTTCCTGAACGATTTCGCCCAAAGGTTACTGCCATTGAAACTATTAAACACCCGGACGAAATACGTGTAGAAGAATTAGTTGGTTCATTACAAACTTATGAAATGACTTTTAATACTAACAATTCTTCTGGAAAAGCATCCACTTCTAAGTCTTCAGGTTATGCGTTGAAAACAACTAAGGAAGAAGACGCGGATACATCCTCCTCGGACGATGACGAGAACCTTTCTATGGAGGAATTTGAGAAGCAGCTCGCTCTCTTGACAAGGAATTTTCGCCGCAACTTTCGAAGGGGTAATTCAAGCAAATCTCCATCCTTCGGAAAGTGGAACAAAGGCAAGGGTACTCCAAGTCACAAGTCAAGAAAGCAGGAGAACTTCTCAAAGGATAAGAAAAGTTCAGAAGGACAACTGCAATGCTTCAAATGTCGAGGCTACGGCCACATTGCAACGGAGTGTCCTAACAAGTATCCGGCAAAGAAGAAGGCGATGCAAGTCGTCACTTGGGATGACAACTCAACGTCAAATGAGTCGTCTTCAAGTGATGAAGAAAAGAGCTCCACGACATTCCACGCGTCCACATCTTCACCATTCATGTGCTTTATGGCAAGTACGTCTGAATCATTGTCCAACTCCACTGTTGAAAAGAATGCAATGGACAATGAATCGGATGATTCGGAAGGTGAAGAGTTTGCTCTAGCCTACCACAGACTTTTGAGGGATTCAAAGAAAGTGGCTAAGCAAAACAAGAGTTTGAGAAGGAGATTGCATGATCTCGAAGAAGAAGTAAAAAGGGCAACTTCTTTCTCAAACGCTCTTGAAGTGGAAAGGGAAAATCTGGTAAAGTTAATGTTTCCCTTCAAGAGTCCAATGAGCTTTTTGAGAAGGAACATACAAAACTGGTGGATAAAGCGGATCACTTCTCAAAGCTCTACAACGAGGCTCGACAGGATAAGCTGGAAATGACTGAGACCATCTTCCAACTCAAGGATGACTTGCAGCGATTCTCTTCAGGAAGGAGTAAGTTGGATAGACTTCTTGGTCTTGGTCAAACAAATCGGTTCGGCCTCGGGTACACTCAAACTGGAAACAGTCCAAGTTTGAGTGGGACAGTTTTTGTGCCTCAGTCGGTATCTTCTCCTCCGACACCGGAATTCAAGACAAACAACGTCAACAAACCTACCTCATCCTCTTCGGAATCGTCAAGCTCAAAGGTATGTTTTCGTTGTAATTTTGCAGGGCACATCGAAAGAAATTGCGAGATTGGAGCTCAAAGAACAAATCAACCACATCTTGCAATTGCTACCAATAAGCTCACTTCCCGGAATTCAAGGAAGGATTTTTCAAAAGAAAAGAACATTGGTAGCACCTCAAACAAGACGATGACAAAAGAAAAAGATCAATCATACAAGACGTCGTCTTCAAGGAGAATCTCTCAACCTTTACCAACATACTCCAAAACTCAAAAGGTTTGGGTATGCAAAGGTGAAACCCCTCCTTGTCTTTAATCGTTCTACGATTAAATCTTGTATAGTTTATGTAGACTATTTTCTTTTCTTCTTTTTCTTTTGGCCAACTCGTCAACCATCCTTGCAAGGTAAATTGTATATTTTTTTCTTATTGGTTGATGTTTTCTCTCGGTTTTCTTGGGTAGCATTTCTGAGAGAGAAAGCTGATACGTTTGACTCTTTTCATGAGATTTGCCATCGTATTATGATTGAAAAGAATGAAAAGATCATTCGTGTTAGAAGTGATAGGGGTGGAGAATTCATAAATTCAAAATTCATTGACTTTTGTACTTCAAATGGCATTAAACATGAATTCTCGGCACCCTATACACCTCAGCAGAATGGTGTTGTTGAGCGCAAAAACAGGGTTGTTCAAGAGATGGCGCGTGTGATGCTTCATAGCCGGAAATTATCGCTACATTTTTGGGCTGAAGCTGTGAACACCGCTGTCTATGTCATTAACAGAGTGTATTTGCGCCCAGGAACCTTGAATACACCATATGAGCTGTGGTTTAGTAGAAAACCGGATATCAAGTACTTTCGTATCTTCGGGAGTCGATGTTACATCTTACGTGACCGTGAAAATCTTGGAAAGTTCGACTCTCGAAGTGATGAAGGGATCTTTTTGGGTTATTCTACGAATAGCAGAGCATATCGAGTATTTAACATTGAATCTAAGACGATCGTAGAATCTATAAATGTTAAAGTAGATGAAGCTTCTCATTTTGAATCAGAAAAATCTACCCTCGATATCTCTCTAGATGATGATTCTCCTGCTAGTGCATCTTCTCATAATAATACTTCCAATATTAATGATGCATCTAATGGTTCTTCTAGTTTATCTGATGTGCAGGAATCATCTCGTGTACCTCCGAGTACTCCGTTTCAACAAACGCTACGAATCTCCAAGGATCATCCGGAATCGAACATCATTGGAGATCCACAAGAAGGAGTTAGAACTCGAAGGCAGTTGGTTTGCGGATTTGCTTGCTACGTATCTTTAATCGAACCAAAGACAATAGATGAAGCTCTTCAGGATGACTACTGGATTAAAGCAATGCAGGAAGAGCTTCATCAATTTGAGCGAAACAAAGTCTGGGAATTAACGAAGCCTCCAAAGCAACATAATGTGATAGGTACCAAATGGATCTTCAAGAACAAGAAAGATGAAGATGGTACTATCATTAGGAACAAGGCACGACTAGTTGCTCAAGGCTACTCTCAAGTAGAAGGTATAGACTTTGACGAAACTTTCGCCCCTGTAGCTAGACTCGAGTCCATTCGTATATTGTTTGCTATTGCTTGTCATTTTAAAATCAAATTATTTCAAATGGACGTCAAGAGCGCATTTCTAAATGGGTTTTTAAATGAGGAAGTTTATGTAGCTCAACCGAAAGGTTTTGTAGATCATAAACAACCTAACCATGTTTTTCGTTTGAAAAAGGCTCTTTACGGTCTGAAACAAGCACCGCGAGCATGGTACGAAAGGTTAACAAAGCACCTTTTGGAGAAGGGCTATACTCGAGGGGGAGCTGACAGGACTCTCTTTGTGAAGCATTATCAAAATAATTTCATTGTAGCACAAATCTATGTCGATGACATTGTATTTGGTGCAACAAAAGATAATGATGCTTCTAAATTCGCGGAGACCATGGAAAGCGAATTTGAGATGTCCATGATGGGCGAACTGTCTTATTTTCTTGGATTGCAAATTAAACAAAATGATGAAGGTATTCACTTGAGTCAATCCAAGTATGCACTGGAGTTGGTCAAAAAGTTTGATCTAGAAAATTGTAAAGATTTTCCAACTCCAATGGGAACTAGCCACAAGGGACTTGGAAGTGAATCACATAGTGAGAATGTAGACGAGAAACTGTATAGAAGTATGATTGGAAGTCTACTTTACCTCACGGCTAGTCGCCCGGATATATCCTTTAGTGTTGGGATTTGCGCGAGATATCAATCAGCACCAAAGGAGGTTCACCTGAAAGCGGTGTGAAACGGATCATCCGGTACATCAAGGATCAATTAATTTCAGAATTTGGTATCCTATGGGAACAAGTCTGGACATTGTTGGATACTCAGATGCCGATTGGGCAGGATCAGTGGATGATCGGAAAAGCACGAGTGGTGCATGCTTCTATCTTGGCCATTGCCTTGTTGCATGGCACAGTAAAAAGCAGAATTGCATAGCACTCTCGACTGCCGAAGCGGAATACATTTCAGCTGGAAGTTGCTCAACTCAACTCATTTGGATGAAAAGCGTATTGAGTGACTTCCGCATTTCAGCATCTTCGGTAACAATTCTTTGTGACAACACAAGTGCAATTAACATTTCTAAAAAACCCTGTGTTGCACTCTAGAACAAAACATATTGAACTTAGATATCATTTTCTTAGAGAGCTAGTTGAATCAAATACTCTTCAACTTTCATATATTTCAACTGAAGATCAATTAGCTGACTTTTTAACAAAACCTTTGGATCAAAAACGTTTTATTCATTTGCGAAAAGCAATTGGTATGCTTTCTTTGAAATAAACTTCTTTTTGAAACCTTTGCTTAAAATAGGTTTTGTATTTGTTTTGTTCTATTCAATATCTATGTTTATACATAGGACATTAATTGAGCATAGATCATAATTGACTTTAATTGCATCTGTTCACACATTTAGAAATTTATTATGCTTTTGCCATCATAATATTTCTTTGTTGCAATGATCGTTTATGTTAATTAAATCATCTTCTAAAGTGATCAAAGTCAATTTCTCTCTCAATGATCTCTTGGTATAGTCATTATCTTATTTGACTGTTTAGTCGAGTATGAAATCGAGATCAATTTTTGGTTGAATACTTTATATCTTAAATAATTGATAGCCAATTGAGGGGGAGTCAAAGATAATGTAAAATGCTCAAAAGATGTGGAAAGAGTTACATCCCAATGAGGAGTGTGAAAACTACCACCACATGGAGGAAAGAGCTACCACCTCGGTCGTCCGAGTATTGTGTGCAGCTACCACATGTATACCAAGCATGGTTGTTCAAATTTTGATTAAGTAAAATGCATGTTGAAATACTTGACTCTGTCAAATTTCAAGGTTGGTATAAGGTGGGATTTTAAAGAAAGATGCTCAAAGAGCCACTCTCTTCAACAGATTGTCTAGAAATATTATCTACCATATTGGGATTTCAAACATCTATTGATCTTTGTATTTCATTTTCTTTACCGAATTGATGATTTGATAAAGGCATTACTCATAAGATCAAGTTAGATGTAATTGAAGGTGTTCAACTTTAAGGGATTTAATTTTTGTAAATTTTCGTTTCATTTTTGGATATTATTGATAGATTTGGCATAATCTAATTCTTGTTGTATGAAACGATGCTTTTTGTTTAAAGTTGATACACCTTTGTGCTTACAATCTTTTTCTGGTTTTTTTGAATTTCTCTGAAATTTTTCTAAAGAAAAAGTTGGGGCCGATCCGGATCGGGCAAGGTGATCCGGATCCCGAACGCAGGTTTTCTCTGCGGGCTGACGATCCGGATTGGACCTGCCGATCCGGATCCCGAACGCAGTTTTCTTGCGGGCTGACGATCCGGATTGCCTGGATCCGGATCCGGCATGCGGGTAGCCGATCCGGATCGCAGCTCGGGAGGATCCGGATCGCGGCTAGGTTTTTATAAAGAACAAAAGGGTTTTGATTTCTTTTACTCCAATCTTTTGTTCAAAAGTTTCCAGAGCGCTTCTCTCTAGATTTCATCCTCCTTGGAAGCTTTCTAACTCAAGTTCTTCAGTTCCAAGTAAGTTTTATTGATCAAAATCTCGGTTTTTCACCGTTTTTCTCTTTTCCTCCTCAAACGTACGAATTCTTGGATCGATTTTGTTTGTGGATGTTTTTTGATCAAATTTCTTTTGAAATAAGAACTCTGGGTTGATTAGTTTTGATTATATGCTAGGTTTTCTCCTGATTAACGGATTTTTAGGCTTCGATTTCTAAAATTTCGGTTTTAGGGCATATAATAAGGATTTTCGAAATTCATGCAATTGATCTATTTTTAAAAGTCCTTTTGCAAAACTAATTTGATTCTTAGTCTCTCTACATGATTATGATTGTTTGGGTACAATTTTTCAATTTTTGAAAACTAAGAATTTTTGTGTTCTTGAGTTGGTTTTCACAGGACACCTTCTTAACTCAAGCACTTTGATCATTGTCACTCTCTTGGTTAATCCTGTTACTAGTCACAATGGTGCACAAGAGTACATCTGAAAAAGAGGAACCAGATATTTCAACAGGAGATAAGACAACCGAAGGCAGGGAGGACAGCTCAGAGTACGATACTGAAGAATGGGATGAATTCTTCAAAGATGTTCAACAGAAGATTGATGAGCAAAACAGGAAATTTGTCAAAGGCAAAGGCTCATGAAATCTGCATCAACAACTAAGCAATATACAAGACGAAAGGATGTCTTAAGAAGTGAAAGTTATCATAGTGGGCCTCTTACTAGAGCTCGCTCACTCTCTGGGGTTCTACAAACTGAATCTCCATGGGTTAAGGGATTGGATGCACCATCTGCTTCTAGACAGCATCCATCACACTCGAAAAGACAGGGTACAGACGCTGTTGTATTGGAATCGCTTCGCCAGGAACAACAAAGACTCTCGGCTGCACAAGAGAGGACATCGAAAGAACTTCAGCAATTTCCTCTGATCACAGAAGATCAAGAAGAAGTGTTCAACTATTTCGACAATGCTTAAAGGGATTTTGAGCAAGCTGAGTTGTACCAGCTCAGACTCCTCCGACTGAACTGCACCTTCCTTTCTTTTGTGCAGGATTACGATTTTAGGATTTAGTTTTATACTTACGTTAGCTTAGTTCTCAGGTTTTACATTTTATTGGAACTTTTTACTCTCCTCACATTTCGTAGTCTTAACTACATTTGGCTTTGTTTTGTGACAAAAAGGGGGAGAGAGTTAGAGAGAACTTTGAACAATGTTGACTGCATGAACATCAAGGTAAGTGAACAATGTTTGATATGAAAACTGGATGAACATCAAGGTAAGTATTACTCCAACTTCCATTCTCAACTTGAGTTTTTCAGCTGTATGAATGCATGCCTCGACTAACTATTTGCTAACTATTTGGGCATGTAATATAACTAACAAGTTGATGTTCACTAACAAGTTTGTGACACTTGGTTTTTGATTGCATAGAAGATATGTTGGTTCTTAACTCTGATCAATTACATATCTATATATATTTAAGTTTGTCACAAACATGTTCATGACATTTGGTTTTTTGCAAAGAAGATATGTTGGTGTTTTTTTAAACTATGATCAGTTTACATATCTGAATATAAATGTCATGGTAAGTATAAATGAGTTTAAACTTCATCTCTGTTTGTGGTTTTTGAATGATACAAAATTCTTGAGGTATCTAACGATTTCTTTTGTCAAGAATGATTTCTTTTTGCAGAGAGTACAGATGTCTAAGTCTAGAGTCTGTTTTAGGAGTTTAACTCATGTATTGTATTTTGGATCTCCATTGTAAATTTTTGTTGTATGGTGATAGCAACAAAAATATCTTTTTGAATTTTCTTTAGTGGATCTGTGTTTGTCACGAAACCGCCAAAGGGGGAGATTGTTACGGAATTTGAGTTGGCGTAGTTTCGTGAAAGTTCAAGTCCTGAAGATTGAAGGTGAAGAAAGTTGGATCATTTAACTCAATCTCAAGAAAGAAGAATTCAAAAGGATCAGGTATGTTTAACTAAAGAATTTGTGTGATCCGAATACTTCTTGTAGTGTAGAAACACTTGGAAGAATCTTTCATTGCATAAAAATCAAAAACTGGACTTGGGACATGTTCAGGATCCGGATCAGGTTGTTCGATCCGGATCCCGAAGGTGGTTCGTTCATACATCGTCGCAATCCGGATCGTAGTCTCTTGATCGGATCCCGAACGTTGAGTTTACCATCTACCTTGAACGATCCGGATCTTGCTTCGCAATCCGGATCCCGAACGTTGATGTTTGGTGAACTGTATGAACGATCCGGATCGTAGTCACATGATCCGGATCCCGAACCTTCGTTTTTCTGGAATTGGCTGTTTCGTTATGACGATCCGGATCTCAGTTATCACGATCCGGATCGCCGTCCGTAAAATTCCAGAAATGGCAGGTTTTTGATTCTTATCTCCTTCCTAGGGTTTCTAACCTATAAATAGACCCTATGTCTTTCTTTCTAGGGTCAATCCACATAGCCGTCATTTTCATATATCATCTTATACGGCTATAGATCCACATATAGAGAAGAAGGAAATCATTAGAGAATACTCTATGTTTCTTCATCTATATTGATTAGTTTGATTCTAGGTTTTCATACTCACATCTTGAGTTGAATCAAACTAATGAATACTTAGATGGTATTTCCGATCTATCTTTGATCTAAGTATTCGGCGGATCATCACCACCCAAAAACAACGATTTACCCAAAAATCGGCGCGTGGATTCGCGTGTCCTTGTGGATTCAAGGTTCAATCGCTCTCGTGGATTCGGAGCGAGGCACGTTCGTGGATTCGAAGGGTGCTATTGGGTGAAGACCGTGGATTCGGTCGGACGTCGTGGATTCGACGTTGGACGCCGTGGATTCGGCGTTGGGCGCAGATCGTGGATTCGAGAAGCGTCTGGAGCGAGCGGAGAAGATCCTCTAGGAGCGTATGGAAAAGGTTGAGTCGTAAGTGTGTACGGTAAATCACCTTGTACGTGTTTTAATTCTAGTGGATTTCTGCCGTGTTATCGGTCCCGTGGTTTTTTACTCCGGTGATGGAGTTTTCCACGTAAAAATCTTGCGAGTTATTTTATTTCCGCATTGGGTTTTTATCGCAACGATTTTTGAGTGTTTATACGTTTACACCTATTCACCCCCCTCTAGGTGTTTCTTCCCTATTTAGATCCGTATTATATACGACCCAACAAGAACTTCAACTCGGTTTTCAAGTTGTGTTTGAATGCATGCCTCGACTAACTATTCGACTAACTATTTGGGCATGTAATATACACTAACAGTTATGAGTTCACTAACATGACATTTGGATTTGATTGCATAGAAGATATGTTGGTGTTTAACTATGATCAGTTACATATCTGAATGTATAAATGTCATGGTAAGTGAAATGAGTATAAACTTCATCTCTGTATTGGTTTTTTGAATGATATAAATTTCTTGAGGTATCTAACGATTTCTTTTGTCAAGAATAATTTTTTTTGCAGAGAGTACAGATGTCTAAGTCTAGAGTCTGTTGTAGGAGTTTAACTCATGTATTTTATTTTGGATCTCCATTGTAAATTTTTTGTTGTATGGTGATAGCAACAAAAATATCTTTTTGAATTTTCTTGAGTGGATCTATGTTTGTCACGAAACGCCAAAGGGGGAGATTGTTAAGGTTTTGTTTTGGCGCATTTCGTGAAAGGTTAAGTCTTGAAGATTGAAGATGAATGAAGTTTGGATCATATACCTCAATCTCAAGAAGAAGAATTCAAAAGGATCAGGTAAGTTAACTAAATATTTTTGGTGATCGAATACTTCTTGTAGTGTAGAAACACTTGAAGAATTTGTATTGCATAAAAATCAAGAACTGAAATGGACATGTTCAGGATCCGGATCAGATTGTGAATCCGGATCCCGAAGGTGGTTTCGTTCATACACAGTTCAATCCGGATCGTAGCTTCCCTTGATCCGGATCCCGAACATTGAGTTTACCATTTTCCTTGAACGATCCGGATCAGGCTTCGCAATCGGATCCGAACGTTGATGTTTGGTGAACTGTATGAACGATCCGGATCAAGCACTTCGATCCGGATCCCGAACCCTTCGTTTTTCTGGAATCTGCGACTCGTTACGACGATCCGGATCACAGTAATCCGATCCGGATCGCCGTCGTAAAAATTCCAGAAACGACAGTTTTTGATCCTTATCTTCTTCCTAGGGTTTCTAACCTATAAATAGCCCCTATGATTCTTTTCTAGGGTTAATCCACATAATCCAATAGAGCCGTCATAATCAAATATCATTTATACGGCCTAAGATCCACATATAGAGAAGAAGGAAATCATTAGATTTACTCTATGTTTCTTCATCTATATTGATTAGTTTGATTCTAGGTTTTCATACTCACATCTTGAGTTGAATCAAACTAATGAATACTTAGATGGTATTTCCGATCTATCTTGGATCTAAGTATTCGGCGGATCATCACCACCCAAAAAACAACGATTTACCCCAAAATCGGCGCGTGGACTCGCGTGGCCTTGGGATTCAAGGTGCAACCGCTCTCGTGGATTCGGAGCGAGGTACGTTCGTGGATTCGAAGCGTGCTACTGGGTGAAGACCGTGGATTCGGTCAGACGTCGGGACTCGACGTTGGACGCCGTGGATTCGCGCGTTGGACGCAGATCGTGGATTCGAGACGCGTTGTGGAGCGAGCGGAGAAGATAACTAGGAGCGTATGAAAAGGTTGAGTCGTCTGTGAGTACGGTATATCACCTTGTACGTGTTTAAATTCTAGTTGATTTCACGTGTTATCGGGCACGTGGTTTTTACTCCGGTTTGGAGTTTCACGTAAAAAATCTGGCGTGTTTATTATATTCGTATGGGTTTTTATTGCCGCCCAATGATTTTTTGAGTGTTTATTGTTTACACCTTTCACCCCCCCTATAGTTGTTTTTCCCCATTTAGATGCCATTTATTTATAACCAACACACAGATCAAGATTTGATGCTTCAGAGGATTGAAGCATGCGTCACTTTCATATAAAGAGCAGCAGCCAAGGCTCTCTTTGACCAAGAAGGATTTCGTGCATAGGAAGTATTCTCTCGGACCTACAGCGTATCACGGCAGTCAACATGATTTGAAGAAGAAATTAATGCGCTGACAAAAGTTGGTCAAGAAATCTTCGCTAAACTAGGATTTGTAGCAGTTTCGATGAATTCGGTTCGAGTAAACCTTGA
>JAQNDB010003120.1:0-31306 GCA_029204045.2 Tillandsia leiboldiana
GGGGTGTCACATATCTTTTATTGTGTATTGGGTTACTTGCTAGCTGTGCTAACTGGGCATGATGTCTTGTGGGTATGTGGAATGAGGACTTCGGCGTCGCTTGTCTTTCTTATCTTTGATGATTAAGATATGATTGACTGGCTCGTTTCAAGTAAAACATGTTTCAAATGTATTTTCAAACAGTGTCGTGTGGGCACTGTTCAAAACCCGTGGATTTATCCTTCCAAGCATAATGGCCGCCAAAAAGAGTTGCGAAACGTTTTGTAAACTGGTGTCGATTTTTGACACCGACTTCCAAACCTAGGGTTATGCTAGTCGTGAATGTTGTAGATTAACTGTTTTGGTTAAATCTAGTCTCTCCTCTTGTCAGACATGGTTTTCTGGTTAAAGTAATTGTCCGTGGTTAAGGAACACGGTCATAACCAGGGAGGCTCCGCCTTTTGGGGAGGGGAGCGAATTTGGTATATGTGGTGGTATGTTGCGGCACCGTGTAGGCGAGGTTGATTTAAACAAAAAAAAATGATACTGTTTTCCGCCCTTTTTGGAGAACCGTCCTTTGGGTTATGTATAATTGATCTAAATAGGGGAAAAAACACCTAGAGGGGGGTGAATAGGTGTAAACACTAAACACTCAAAAATCTTTGCGATATAAAACCCAATGCGGAAAAATAAATAACACGCAGAGATTTTTACGTGGAAAACTCCAAACCGGAGTAAAAAACCACGGGACCGATAACACGGTAATCCACTAGAATTAAACACGTACAAGGTGATATACCGTACTCACAGACGACTCAACCTTTTCCATACGCTCCTAGTTAATCTTCTCCGCTCGCTCCACGACGCTTCTCGAATCCACGATGTGCGTCCAACGCCGAATCCACGGCGTCCAACGTCGAGTCCACGACGTCCGACCGAATCCACGGTCTTCACCCAGTAGCACGCTTCGAATCCACGAACGTACCTCGCTCCGAATCCACGAGAGCGGTAGCACCTTGAATCCACAAGGCCACGCGAGTCCACGCGCCGATTTTGGGGTAAATCGTTGTTTTTGGGTGGTGATGATCCGCCGAATACTTAGATTAAAATAGATCGGAAATACCATCTAAGTATTCATTGATTGATTCAACTCAAAATGTGAGTATGAAAACCTAGAATCAAATCAATCAATATAGATGAAGAAACATAAGATATAATCTATGATTTCCTTTCTTCTCTATATGTGGATCTTAGGCCGTATAAAAGATGACACTTTTTCTATTATGTGGATTTTTGGACTAACCCTAGAAAAAGAATCATAGGGTCTATTTATAGGTTAGAAACCCTTGGAAAAAGATAAGGATCAAAAACTAACTTTTTCTGGAATTTTTACATGACGACGATCCGGATCGGAGATCGGCGATCCGGATTGCAGTAGCGAGAAAAACAGATTCCAGAAAAACGAAGGTTCGGGATCCGGATCGAAGTGCTTGATCCGGATCGTTCATACAGTTCACCAAACATCAACGTTCGGGATCCGGATTGCAGAGCCTGATCCGGATCGTTCAAATAAATGGTAAACCAGTGTTCGGGATCCGGATCAAGGAAGCTACGATCCGGATTGAACTGGTGTATGAACGAACCACCTTCGGGATCCGGATTGAAAGCCCGATCCGGATCCTGAACATGTCCCATGTCCAGTTTTTGATATTTATGCAATTACAAGTTCATCCAAGTGTTTCTACACTATAAGAAGTATTCGGATCACCAAAGATATTAAGTTCAACATACCTGATCCTTTTGAATTCTTCTTTCTTGAGATTGAGTTATATGATCCAACCTTCTTTACCTTCAATCTTCAAGACTTAACCGAATTCACGAAATACGCCAACTCAAATTCCGTAACAATCTCCCCCTTTGGCGGTTTCGTGACAAAACATAGATCCACTCAAGAAAATTCAAAAAGATTTTTGTTGCTATCACCATACAACAAAAATTTACAATGGAGATCCAAAATAAAATACATGAGTTAAACTCCTAAAACAGACTCTAGACTTAGACATCTGTACTCTCTGCAAAAGAAATCATTCTTGACAAAAGAATCGTTAGATACCTCAAGAATTTTATATCATTCAAAAACCACACACCAGAGATGAAGTTTATACTCATTTATACTTACCATGACATTTATACATTCAGATATGTAAACTGATCATAGTTAAAACACCAACATCTTCTATGCAATCAAAACCCAAATGTCATGTTAGTGAACATCAACTTGTTAGTTATATTACATGCCCAAATAGTTAGTCGAATAGTTAGTCGAGGCATGCATTCAAACACAAATGAAAACCGAAAGTTGAAGTTCTACTTACCAAGTTCTACTTACCTCTATAGTTTCAAGTTTCTTTCTCACACACATTGTATCTTTGTTTATCTCTCTCTCCCCCTTTTTGTCACAAAAGTTAGCCAAAAAATACCAAAATGGAGAGAATGGTTAACAGTTCAAGTACCAAAAGTTTGAGAACTAAAAACTAAAAACTAAAACGTAAACCCTGCACAAAAGAAAGTTAAAAATCTGAATAAGAAAAAGAAATTAGAAGGATACGGATTATTCAGACTCCTCTGAACTGATACAGCCAAGAATTTGGAAGATTTTCTTTAATCGCTTGTTCATTGATGACTGATTCTTATTTACCTTCTTTATTTCTTCCTTTACCTCAATAAGTCATTTGATATACGTTCTTGCTCGTTGGAGAGCCTTTGCTGTTCTTTATAGATTGAGGTAACTGATGCATCATCATCAGAAGTTGATGGAGGTGCTCGTTGTGCTGGTTGGACTGGAGGAGTTGCTGCCGGTGCAGAGGTTGTCGCTTGTTGTTGTTGTGCTCGTTGTCGGTGAGGAGGTAATATGGGCTCGTCTTGCTTTGTCGAGAGAGACTTTACAATTGTTGTTTCATTGATCGTTCCTAAACTGTGCATGTAGGAACTCGCATTTGTGTCAGCTTTAAATTTGCGAAGAATGCGCATGATGATCATTGGATAAGGTAGTCTCTCTGAGGGTGAGCATGTTCCACATAGCGAGCCATCCTCGCCCAGATGATGTAAGGGATGTTTAAGTTTGCTCCCATTGCTGCTGTCGGGTTTCCAAGAAGATAAAGGAATAACATCCTATCCCATCGAAGAACCTTGTGTTCATATTTGGAAGGACGTTATAGCAGACAATGAAGTTTAAGTAGCGATACTCAGGTCGTAGCTCTTTTGAAAAGACTGAGTTTCCTGCTGACGGAGTATCGGCAGACAGATGCCATCAACTACCACTCTCCAGGAGTTGGTGTTGAAAACTTGATTCTTCAGATAATGAGCGCCATCGGCTCGGGACGTCATCCCTAATACCTCTCCAATCAGTTGAGGGTTACTTTAATCTTAACATTTTTGACCAATGTTTGAAAGTCTCGACGACCGCTCTCCTGATCAACGAGATAGCAAGCATTTTGATAGAACATCCTCACTGAGTGAAGACAATACCCAGTGGTCTCGGGGAAATCGCAAATGGGAGCAAGACCTGTCTGGTCATACAGAGTCCCAAATGCCGGAGATCTTTCCTTCAAGGCTTTGACATTAACATGCCTTTCGCCAATGCATTCCCTGTTTTCAAAGTCCTTTATCCTAGCAGAGCTGATAAAGTCTTGTGGAGGTGCTTGGCTATCAACTGGTTGCTCAATGGAGATTCCTCGAGCACTCCCTCTTTTGCGAGCAACGCTTTTTCTTCTTGTTTTCCCAGAAGTTTCTTCCATGGAGCTTTGCCCTTTTCAGCAGCAGTAGGCGGAGCCTTCGATGTCTCCGCAGGCGCTTTTCCCTTTGAAGCAGTGGGAACAGTTGTTGCTTCAACTTGCAACTCATCCCAATCGATCGATTCCGTCTCAGATTCTGTATCGGAATCATCTTTGCTTTCTTCGCTTTCTTAGCCCTCTTGGGCTTGACAGTGTCTCTCGTATGTACCATAGCAGCCAGAAGAAAAATGATCCAGGTGATCACCATTGCTATTGGTTTCTTGTGAAAAGAAATCCTGTGAGCAACACCTCAAGAACACGAAAAAATTGTTAATTTTCAAAAATTAGAAAAATTGTACCCAAACAATCATTATCGTGTAGAGAGACTAAGAATCAAATTAGTTTTGCAAAAAGAATTTTAAAAATAGATCAATCGCATGATTTTCGAAAATTCTCATTATATGCCCTAAAACCGAAATTTTTGAAATCGAAGGCCAAAAATCCGTTTATCTTGAGAATACCTAGCATATAATCAAAACTAATCTACCCAGAGTTCTTATTTCAAAAGAAATTTGATCAAAAACCATCCACAAACGAAATAGATACAAGAATTTCATCACGTTTTGAGGAGGAATGAGAAAAACTGTGAAAAACCGAGATTTTGATCAATAAAACTTACTTGGAATCGAAGAACTTGAGTTTGAAAGCTTCCAAGATGGATGAATTCTAGAGAGAGAAGCTCTGGAAACTTTGGAACAAAAGATTGGAGTAAAAGAAATCAAAACCTTTTTGTTCTATATAAAACCCTAGCCGCGATCCGGATCAGTTCGTGATTACGATCCGGATCGGCTACCCGCAGAGAAAACTGCGTTCGGGATCCGGATCGGCAGTCCAATCCGGATCGTCTGCCCGCAGAAGAATATCTGCGTTCGGGATCCGGATCGGCAGGTCCAATCCGGATCGGCTCCAACTTTTTCTTTAGAAAATTTCAGAGAAATTCTAGAAAAACCAGAAAAAGATTGTAAGCACTTTTGTGTATCAACTTTAAATGAAAATCATCGTTTCATACAACAAGAAATAGATTATACCAAATCTATCAATAACATCCAACAAATGAAACGAAAATTTATAAAAATTAAATCCCTTAAAGTTGAACAACTTCAATTACATCTAACTTGATCTTATGAGTAATGCCTTTATCAAATCATCAATTCGGTAAAGAAAATGAAATACAAAGATCAATAGATGTCTAACATCCCAGATAAGTTAGATAATATATCTAGTCAATTTATTGAAGAGAGTGGCTCTTTGAGCATCTTTCATTAAAATTCCCACCTTATACCAACCTTGAAATTTGACAGAGTCAAGTATTTCAACATGCATTTTATTTAATCAAACTTGAAAAACCTTGCTTGGTATACATGTGGTAGCTGCACACAGTACTCGGACGACCGAGGTGGTAGCTCTTTCCTCCATGTGGTGGTAGTTTTCACACTCCTCATTGGGATGTAACTCTTTCCACATCTTTTGAGCATAATACTTTTTCTTTGACTCCCCCTCAATTGGCTATCAATTATTTAAGATATAAAGTATTCAGCCAATATTGATCTCGATTTCATACTCGACTAAACAGTCAAATAAGATAAAAACTATACCAAGAGATCATCGAGAGAGAAATTGACTTTGATCAAAACAAGATGAGTTAATTGACATAAATGATCATTGCATCAAATGAAATATTATGATATCTAAGGCATAATAATTTCTAAATATATAAAAGGATGCAGTTAAAGTCAATCAAAACTAATGCTCAATTAATGTTCTATGTCTAAGCATAGATAATGAACAAAAACACAAAAACAAAACCTAACCTAAACAAAAGTTTCAAAAAGAGGTTATTTCAAGGAAAGCATTCCAATTGCTTTACGCAAATGAATAAAACGTTTTTGATCCAAAGGTTTTGTTAAAAGTCAGCTAATTGATCTTCAGTTGAAATGTAGGAAATTTGAAGAATATTTGATTCAACTAGCTCTCTAAGAAAATGATATCTAAGTTCAATGTGTTTTGTTCTAGAGTGCAACACAGGGTTTTTTGAAATGTTTATAGCACTAGTGTTGTCACATAAAACAGTTACCGAAGTTGCTGAAATCCGGAAGTCGCTCAACACGCTTTTCATCCAAATGAGTTGAGTTGAACAACTACCCGCTGAGATGTATTCCGCTTCGGCAGTCGAGAGTGCAATGCAGTTTTGCTTTTTACTATGCCATGCAACAAGACAATGGCCAAGATAAAAACATGCACCACTCGTACTTTTCCGATCATCCACAGATCCTGCCCAATCGGCATCTGAGTATCCAATAATATCTAGACTTGTTCCCATAGGATACCAAATTCCGAAATTAATGTTCCTTTGATGTACCGGATGATCCGTTTCACCGCTTTCAGGTGAACCTCCTTTGGTGCTGATTGATATCTCGCGCAAATCCCAACACTAAAGGATATATCCGGGCGACTAGCCGTGAGGTAAAGTAGACTTCCAATCATGCTGCGATAAAGTTTCTCGTCTACATTCTCACTAAGAGATTCACTTCCTAATCCCTTATTGCTAGTTCCCATAGGAGTAGGAAAATCTTTAGAATCTTCTAATCCGAATTTCTTTACCAACTCCTTTGCATACTTGGATTGACACAGATGGATGCCTTCACCATTTTGTTTCACTTGCAATCCAAGAAAGTATGTCAGTTCCCCCATCATAGACATCTCAAATTCGCTTTCCATGGTTTCTGCGAATTTAGAAGCATCATTATCCTTTGTTGCTCCAAATACAATGTCATCGACATAGATTTGTGCAACAATGAAGTTATTTTGATAATGCTTCACAAAGAGAGTCCGATCTGCTCCCCCTCGAGTATAGCCCTTCTCCAAAAGGTGCTTTGTCAACCTTTCGTACCACGCTCGCGGTGCTTGTTTTAAACCGTAAAGAGCCTTTTTCAAACGAAAAACATGGTTAGGTAGTTTACAGTCTACAAAACCTTTCGGTTGAGCCACATAAACTTCCTCATTTAAAAACCCATTTAAAAACGCGCTCTTAACGTCCATTTGAAAGAGTTTTATTTTAAAGTGACAAGCAATAGCGAATAAGATACGAATGGACTCGAGTCTAGCTACAGGGGCGAACGTTTCATCAAAGTCTATACCTTCTACTTGAGAGTAGCCTTGAGCAACTAAACGTGCTTTGTTCCTGATGATGGTACCATCCTCATTTTTCTTGTTCTTGAAAATCCATTTGTACCGATCACATTGTGTTGCTTCGGAGGCGTCGTTAATTCCCAGACTTTGTTGCGTTCAAACTGATGGAGCTCTTCCTGCATTGCTTCAATCCAGTAGTCATCCTGAAGAGCTTCATCGACATTCTTTGGTTCGATCATGGAAACGTAACAGGCGAATCCACAAACCAACTGTCTCCGAGTTTTGACTCCTTCTTGTGGGTCTCCAATGATGTTTGATTCAGGATGATCCTTGGAGATGCGTAACGTTTGTTGTAATGGAGTACTCGGAGGTACATGAGATGATTCCTGCACATCAGATAAACTTGAAGAACCATTAGATGCATCATTAATATTGGAAGTATTATCATGAGAAGATGCACTTACAGGAGTATCATCATCAAGAGAGATATCAGGGGTAGATTTATCAGATGCAAAGTGGAAAGCTTCATCTACTTTAACATTTATAGATTCTACGATCGTCTTAGATTCCAAGTTAAATACCCGATATGCTCTACTATTTGTAGAATACCCCAAGAAAATCCCTTCGTCACTTCGAGAGTCAAACTTTCCAAGATTTTCACGGTCACGTAAAATGTAACACCGACTCCCGAAGATGCGAAAATATTTGATGTTGGGTTTTCTACCACACCATAGTTCATATGGTGTATTTAACGTTCCCGGGCGCAAATAAACTCGATTAATAACATAGATTGCAGTGTTCACAGCTTCAGCCCAAAAATGTAGCGGTAAATTCCGGCTGTGAAGCATAACACGTGCCATCTCTTGAACAACCCTGTTTTTGCGCTCGACAACACCATTCTGTTGAGGTGTATAGGGTGCTGAGAATTCATGCTTAATACCGTTGGAAGTGCAAAAATCAATGAATTTAGAATTTATGAATTCTCCACCTCTATCACTTCTAACACGAATGATCTTTTCATTCTTTTCAATCATAATACGAAGGCAAATCTCGTGAAAAGAATCAAAAGTATCAGCTTTCTCTTTTAAAAATGCTACCCAAGAATACCGAGAGAAATCATCAACCAATAAGAAAATATACCATTTACCTCCCAAGGATGGTTGACGTGTCGGCCCCATAAGATCCATATGCAATAATTCCAAGGGCCGTTTGGTACCGACGTGATTCAAGTATGAAAGAAGAATTCACCTTTGCGTACCCAAACCTTTCGAGTTTTGGTGTACGTCGGAAATGAGTGTGAGGTTGATACCTTTGGTGAAAGCGTCTTGTTTGATCCGTCGCTTTTCCTTGACGTCGTCGTCTTGTTTGATGAACTACCAAGGCTCTTTTCCTTCAAAGAATTTGCATTTGATTTCCGAGGAATCACCCTTTTGGTAGTCGTTGCAAGAAGTGCTTGAGTTGACCGTTTGGCTCCCATCTTGCAATTTCTCCTTATGTGCCCTGCAAAATTACAACGAAAACATACCTTAGTGCTTGACGATTCGAGGAGGGTGAAGTAGGCTTGTTGTCGTTGCTTGTCGTGAATTCCGGTGTCGGAGGAGGAGATACCGACTGAGGCACAAAAACTGTCCCAACCGAACTAAAATTGTCTTCAGTTCGATTGTATCCGAGGCCGAACTTGTTTGATTGACCAAGACCAAGAAGCTTATCCAACTTACTCCTTCCTGATGAAAATCGCTGTAAGTCATCCTTGAGTTGGAGAATGGTCTCTGTCATTTCCAATTTTCCCTGTCGAGCCTCGCCGTTGAGCTTCAAGAAGTAATTCGCTTTGTTCACCATATCTATATAATTCTTCTCGAGTTGCTCATTGGACTCTTGAAGGGAAACATTTGCTTTTATCAGATTATCCCTTTCCACTTCAAGATCGGTCGAGAGAGAAGTTACCCTTTTTACTTCTTCTTCGAGATCCTGCAATCTCCCTCTCAACCCCTTGTTTTGCTTAGCCAGTTTCTTTGAATCCCTTAAAAGTCTGTGGTAGGCTAGAGCAAAATCTTCACCTTCCGAATCATCCGATTCATTGTCCGTTGCATTCTTTTCAACAGTGGAGTTGGACAATGACTCGGATGTACTTGCCATTAAGCACATGAAGGGTGAAGATGTGGACGCGTGGAACGCTGTTGCGTTGTCTTCTTCATCACTTGACGATGACTCATTTGACGATGAGGTGTCATCCCAAGTGACGGCTTGCATCGCCTTCTTCTTGGACGGATTCTTATTTGGACATTCCGTTGAGATATGTCCGTATCCTCGACACTTGAAGCATTGGACTTGTCCTTCTGTGCTTTTCTTATCCTTAGAAAAACCCTCTTGCTTTCTTGACTTGTAACTTGAAGAACCCTTGCCTTTCTTGTCACGCCCCGGGGGTTTGTTTTAGCGGAAACGATTCATAAAAGTCGAATATTTGACGTGTAAATTTTTTTTTTTGTTTAAAAGAGAACCCCTCTTCCCCGGCACGTGCCCAGACCCGCCACACATACAGGATCACTCTGCAAAACGACAGAGTCTCCCCTGTACGTGCACGGCGTAGCGTTCAGTACATGTTCCAACATACACAACCAATCAATCACAACAATTAGCATTCTAAACTAATAAAAGAAGAATATATGGGCCCGATCAATTTGGAAAGGATAAATCCACAGTTTTGAAAGAGCGCCTACCCGGCGCTTACGTTTTGAAAGCTAGTTTCGAAATCAGCATAAATCCACAAGGTTTGAAAAAACGTGCCCACCCGACACCAAGTTTTTAAAAAAACGGTTTTCGCAATCTTTTCTTGCTGCTGCCTTCTTGATTTTCAAAATGGCCATAGAAATAAAAGGAAAAGTACGCACAAGGTGCACTAGATGCAAACCCGTACCGACATCCACGCCGACCCCACGAGGGTATCGCGAACCTCTCACATAACTACAATGCAATGAAAAGCGAGAATGAAAGAAGAATACATTCCAGGGTCCCCAGCGACCCGCTGCTCCTGTCCCGTCCTCACCACCGCCTACCTCTCCCCCCGTCTGAAACCCTGTCACGAAGTGGGATGTCATGTGACAGCAAAAATAGTAGAGCAGGAGAAATATAATAAAACAAACCGTGAAGACAACCGGAGCAACCACCCTCCAAAGGAGGAAAGCAACCTGTACACCTGCATCCTGTAATACCCGGACACGTCGGACAACTAAACCGACGGTCCATACCGTACCTGCAGAAACCCGACCACGCCGGACAACTAAACCGACGGGTCGCACCGCTCGCACCTCGGCGTCTCAACCCCACCACTAATAAGGGGCCCCACTACGTCCACCTCGTTGGTATACACGTGTCATAGACCACTTTTCCGAAAAGCGCACCCTTTGCGGTGGCCAAACCGCGGGTGCGCGTGTGACAGCCTCGAGCCAAGTACCATAACCATCAATCATGTCAGCATCATAATATATATAACAAAAGTAAAACGGCAACATGTATGCTCAAAGTAAAACCGTAACATATGCGATCGAAAGTAACACCGCTATCATGTATAATCAAAGTAAAGGCAGAAATACGTGCACTCGAAGGTAGCCCGCCAACATGTAATTATCAAAAGGAAAACGACCGTCGGAAAACCGACGCTAAACATTATGACGAAACCCATTAACATGCATAAGCCATCACCCATCAATATTTAACCCCAGTATACTTAGAATTGACCCCGTCCAATATGATAGAGTTAGATGCTAGGACCAAGGAAATAAAACCCACCTGAATGAAGGCCGATCCCGAACTCCCGCTAGACTACCAGGAGGCTGGTGCTGAACTGCTGGGCCCTGAACAGAGACTGTAGTCAGAACTAGACTCACATATACCCGTCCGACGACACGACAGTAACGGAGTGTTTATACGGGGCAATATTGCCGATTTACCGCACAGAATCTAACTCTCGATCAATGAGGACCTACTGAACTCTAACAAGATGCCTAGTAGGCGTGTAAACGCTGTCTAAGGACAGCCAGCAAGTCCGAATCGCATTTTAGTCGAAAATGTATTTTAATTTGCCTAAAGTTATTGCATTAATCCGATGTTTCGACTCGTTCTCAAAATCCGGGAGTCCAAAAGCTGCGCCGTAACTTTCAGCGCGTTGTTACGACGAGACGGAGGCCGTGCTCACAATATTTGGGCCGAGACCAGGCCCATTTACAAGTTGGCCCAAAAACACAAGGGCTCCAAATTAGTAATGTTGCGACTTAATATATACTTGATCTGCAAGTGATCTAACTGGAGCATGGTATACAGTAGGGACTGAGGGTAATGGGGCTCACCTTGCGCGTGTCGGAGGCCGGCCGGAGAGTCGCCGGAGCAAGGTGGAGCAACCACCAAAGAATGAGCAAGGCTCGGCTTGGGCAAGTTGGGATCGAACCAGGCTCAGACCTGCAGCAAGGGTGAGCATCGGGTTACTTGGAGTCCCAGAAGGTCTCGGGTCCACGCGGGGTCGAGCCCCGGCGGCCGGAGGCGGCGGCGGCCGGAGATGAGCCCGGGAGGCTTAGCTCGGGTGCAAGCTTTAAGACCAAGCTACAGGGGGTCTCTGGCCTCAAAATAAAATCATGGAGTTCTTATAATGGAGGGTTTAGAGCCTACCTGTCGAGGTGGCCGAGTCCGGAGCGCCGGGGATCGCCGGCAGTCCAACCCGAGGCTCAAACGGGTGCAAATTCTGTGACGAGAAACCGACGTTAAATCTTGCATGCAAGATGGTGGGGAAGTTCCTATGGGCCAGAGGAACTCACCTGGGCGGTTTTCCGGCGTCGGGGATCGTCGGCAAGCCGCGGCGGCGGAGCTCAGCCGAAGCTTCGTTGGCCGTTAATGGCGGTTTCCGGCGAGGTCGCTCCGGGCCGGTGCGAGATGGACCAAAATGTCTGTCCCAACTCCTCGATGCTCGGTGCAGTGGTGGCCGGCAACGTGAGGCTGCGGCGGCGCCGGACGGCGGTTGTCGGCCAAGGTTGAAGATGACCGGTTTCTAGGGCACAACCGATCGTGCCCGATCTTGATCTGATCGTGATCAGACTTCGGGGAGGTGTTGCAGTATCCCAGGGGAAGAAGATCAACGGTTCTGATCTTGAAAACGCCGGCCGGAAGATGGCGGCGCGAAGAGCTCGGCCCAAAAACGATAATCCGGCGGTCAGGTTCTCTCGCCGACAATCGGGATGCCGGCGGCGGGCCGGCCTGCACCCGGAGGGTCGTCTCGACGTCAGGAATGTCATGGTCGGGCTCAAAAGCCGAAAATAAATGAAAGCTCCATGACTTACCTTGGCCGGAGTTTGGGAGGAGAAGGGTGCTTTCCGGCGGCGGCGCGCGGCAGCGAGGGACCTCGGGTTCACCTTGGCTCCGCTTCTGCTACGTCGAGGATTACTCCAGAGAGGGTTGGGTCCATCTAGAGCTCCTGCGTGGATCTCGTTTTCTTCAACCCGAGAGGAGGAGGTAGCTTGCTTCCTTCTCCTCCGGCGGCTGGGGAGGCGGCGGCCGGTGCGGCTAGCTCCGTGGAGAGCGGCAGAGGAGAGGGCCGGTTGCAGGTGCGGCTGGGGCTCGGGGGATCTAGGGTTTAGGGTGTAAGAACCCTAACCTAGCTATATGCGTATATATATATACACATATAGCCACAATTGCAACTTAGTCCCTCTTTGCTTTAATATTTCCTGGCCAGTCCCTCTCAGCAGCTTATATTCACACATAGGTCCTTCTCCAATTAGTGGCACGCAAACCGAGGCATGTTTTATTAGGGTTTCATGTGCAAAATCGCATTTTTCGACACATTTCACGCTTTTCGAGAAGATCCGGTCGTCGAAACGAAAAATGGACTGCGCCATGGCGTCCGGCTCGACGAGACCTATCAGGTAGCGATCTCTGATTTTCGCGAAACTGCCCGGACAAAATCTCGGTCCATAATAACTGTGTCAAAATACAGTTTTTTGCGCTTTTCGAGATTCCAGAGTCGTCACACAGAATTTTTTGACTGCGCCATTGCGTTCAGAACATCGAAACCGTTCGAAATGACTACCTGGATCACTATATTCGGATTCCGAACAGTGAATTAGTCAATATTGTATTCGTCGGGGTCTCGAAAACCAGGGTTACTGTTCATCTACAGTAACTCACTTAAGTGCACTGTGCGCAGAGGACACTGTTACATTGGTCGCGAGATTCTCCCACTTCTTAGTTGAATTCTGGAACATCCGACCGTCAGATCGAAAAGTGCCGAATATGAATCTCGCTCAGTTCGACGAGACGATCGCAACGGTCAACTCGGATTTCCAAGATCATGTCCGGATTGGAAAATAGCCTTTTTGTCTCGTAAATCGTGCAACTCGCACACTGGCAATTGACTAAATAAATCAACATAGGTCTTTTGAACCCGAAATCGACTACGATTCTGCTTTTAATCTATTTATTAAAAATAAAATATTTTGAGTCTTTACATCACTTACAACTTAAAAGAAGTTTCGTCCCCGAAACTTACAACTTAAAAAAAGGTTTCATTCCCGGAGCTTACAGCCTGAAGTCATACTCTATGAAACTGCTCAAAAAGTTTAATCGAGGGCTACAAGTCAGTCGCAAGGTATCTACAACTCTAAGGCTACTAATTTAGACCCAATCTGATACTCCTCATTACAGGGCAGGGTATTTCCTCAGTTCTTTCGACCGTCCGTTGCCTGCAGCCAACGTGCTTACCAAAAGAACAGCGGAATACCAAAGGTTTGTCGCCAACAACAAGTTGGGGACGCAACTCCCACCAGAAGGTATATCACATACTTCCCAACACAATCTCAGTGCCAGAAACATAACCTTTATCAAGGATTACTACCGCCTCGTGGTCACAAACATCACCATGACTAACACATAGGCGAGTCCACGTCGATCCACAAAACCTGTGCAAAAGGTGGGGTCAATTTGCATCCGTCCCAAAACAGGGTTACCATCGGGCCCATAGGCCAACGAATTAAGACACGGGGACACTGAAGGGTCAGCAACTTGTTCAACCTCTAAGCAAACTGTGAGGCTAGTGCAATAATAGCAGTCATCTACTGCTATGCCATCATCTGGACGATTACGAAGAGAACAGTGATTTAACCTTTAACCACCGTAACTGATCCGAGCACTCTGGCTCCATTGAAACATCAGCCCACAGCCGAAACCATGACCGCGGCTAACCCTGCACTAACAACGATCCCAAAAACCGGAGTGCGTACGACTAATAACCGAAACAACGAGACTCAACTGTGTGAAACACACCTGAGCTCCAAACCACTATGCCAATACCCTACGCTCTCTTGTGAACACAAGTCATCCTAGGGTTCGTTCCTAACCAAATACCCAGGTATCGGATCGGAAAGGCGGAAATTTGTGCATCGGAAACTGTGCAATTCACGCACCGGTATGCAAATCGCTAAGGTTAGATCTGCTTTCTCGCCCGCGAGCACACTAGAATTTCTCGAGTGCTACATCACTCACACCTTAAAAGAAGTTTCATCCCCGAAACTTAGATACGCCAGGGATCCAATACATGGGAAAAGTGGCCAAACATGTCCGACTTGCGCTTCCCATTGGCCTTGCGCCCCTCGTGATCTGTACTGCTTCACAATCACAAACTCGCAACCCAAAACCTCAAGACTATGCCTTGGTCATGGGGAGCTGGCGACAACACCCAAGAAGCACGGTCCTACTTCCGTCTTGGCACCCAAGGGGGTGCGACACTCTGATTAACCTCTACCGCTCGGTCCCAATCCATTGCCCTTCCAAGCACCATACACTGAGCCGAGCTGCATACCCCCAGGCCAACGATCACATTCCCAACTAGGAGTATTTAAGCTCTAGGTCCGCTCAACAAATGGAAGAATCAAGCCCAAACGAACAAGATTCGCTAGTCCCAGTGGTCTCTTTTCTCGACCCCAGGGGGAATCCCAAGACCCCCACAACAACACTACTACACGCGCCCAAACAATACGACTACACAAACGCGACAACCGAGCTAAACCGAGAAACAAAACTTAACCCGTACTCACACACCCCACAAGTCAGTTCTAGACTCCGCTAGTATAGCACTTAACCAACTATCGAGAAAACGGGACATATACTTTTCCCCCCGCTCCCCCGATCACTCGCGTTCTACGCTTCTATGCCTTATTCAATTCATTCCTTCGTAGCTAAGTGTGGTGTCTCCGTCGATGTCGGACACTGACTCTGCGTCCCCGGCCGATGATCTAGTACGGGCCATGTCTGTCACACATCACAAGAGTCAACTTCAGACTACCCTACTAACAACAACCATAAAGTGAGAGAAAGGACTCAACATTCCCCCCCCCTCCCTCGGTCACTCACGTTCTACAGTCCTATGCCCTACCCATTTCATTCGTGTGTAGGCAAGTGAGGTGTTCCCGCGGATGTCGGCACTAACTGTTGTGATTGAAAGAACTCTCTGATACCATTTAATCTGTCACGCCCCGGGGGTTTGTTTTAGCGGAAACGATTCATAAAAGTCGAATATTTGACGTGTAAATTTTTTTTTTTTGTTTAAAAGAGAACCCCTCTTCCCCGGCACGTGCCCAGACCCGCCACACATACAGGATCACTCTGCAAAACGGACAGAGTCTCCCCTGTACGTGCACGGCGTAGCGTTCAGTACATGTTCCAACATACACAACCAATCAATCACAACAATTAGCATTCTAAACTAATAAAAGAAGAATATATGGCCGATCAATTTGGAAAGGATAAATCCACAGTTTTGAAAGAGCGCCTACCCGGCGCTTACGTTTTGAAAGCTAGTTTCGAAATCAGCATAAATCCACAAGGTTTGAAAACGGTGCCCACCCGACACCAAGTTTTTAAAAAACGGTTTTCGCAATCTTTTCTTTGGCTTCTGCCTTCTTGATTTTCAAATGGCCAATAGAAATAAAAGGAAAAGTAACGCACAAGGGGCACTAGATGCAACCCGTACCGACATCCACGCCGACCCCACGAGGGTATCGCGAACCTCTCACATAACTACAATGCAATGAAAAGCGAGAATGAAAGAAGAAATACAGTCCAGGGTCCCCAGCGACCCAGCTGCTCCTGTCCCGTCCTCACCACCGCCTACCTCTCCCCCCGTCTGAACCCTGTCACGAAGTGGGATGTCAGTGACGCAAAAATAGTAGAGCAGGAGAATATAATAAAACAAACCGTGAAGACAACCGGAGCAACCACCCTCCCAAGGAGGAAAGGCAACCTGTACACCTGCATCCTGTAATACCCGGACACGTCGGACAACTAAACCGACGGTCCATACCGTACCTGCAGAAACCCGACCACGCCGGACAACTAAACCGACGGGTCGCACCGCTCGCACCTCGGCGTCTCAACCCCACCACTAATAAGGGGCCCCACTACGTCACCTCGTGGGTATACACGGGTCATAGACCACTTTTCCGGAAAAGCGCACCCTTTGCGGTGGCCAAACCGCGGGTGCGCGTGTGACAGCCTCGAGCCAAGTAACCATAACCATCATCATGTCAGCATCATAATATATATAACAAAAGTAAAACGGCAACATGTATGCTCAAAGTAAAACCGTAACATATGCGATCGAAAGTAACCCGCTATCATGTATAATCAAAGTAAAGGCAGAAATACGTGCACTCGAAGGTAGCCCGCCAACATGTAATTATCAAAAGGAAAACGACCGTCGGAAAACCGACGCTAAACATTATGACGAAACCCATTAACATGCATAAGCCATCACCCATCAATATTTAACCCCAGTATACTTAGAATTGACCCCGTCCAATATGATAGAGTTAGATGCTAGGACCAAGGAAATAAAACCCACCTGAATGAAGGCCGATCCCGAACTCCCGCTAGACTACCAGGAGGCTGGTGCTGAACTGCTGGGCCCTGAACAGAGACTGTAGTCAGAACTAGACTCACATATACCCGTCCCGACGACACGACAGTAACGGAGTGTTTATACGGGGCAATATTGCCGATTTACCGCACAGAATCTAACTCTCGATCAATGAGGACCTACTGAACTCTAACAAGATGCCTAGTAGGCGTGTAAACGCTGTCTAAGGACAGCCAGCAAGTCCGAATCGCATTTTAGTCGAAAATGTATTTTAATTTGCCTAAAGTTATTGCATTAATCCGATGTTTCGACTCGTTCTCAAAATCCGGGAGTCCAAAAGCTGCGCCGTAACTTTCAGCGCGTTTGTTACGACGAGACGGAGGCCGTGCTCACAATATTTGGGCCGAGACCAGGCCCATTTACAAGTTGGCCCAAAAACACAAGGGCTCCAAATTAGTAATGTTGCGACTTAATATATACTTGATCTGCAAGTGATCTAACTGGAGCATGGTATACAGTAGGGACTGAGGGTAATGGGGCTCACCTTGCGCGTGTCGGAGGCCGGCCGGAGAGTCGCCGGAGCAAGGTGGAGCAACCACCAAAGAATGAGCAAGGCTCGGCTTGGGCAAGTTGGGATCGAACCAGGCTCAGACCTGCAGCAAGGGTGAGCATCGGGTTACTTGGAGTCCCAGAAGGTCTCGGGTCCACGCGGGGTCGAGCCCCGGCGGCCGGAGGCGGCGGCGGCCGGAGATGAGCCCGGGAGGCTTAGCTCGGGTGCAAGCTTTAAGACCAAGCTACAGGGGGTCTCTGGCCTCAAAATAAAATCATGGAGTTCTTATAATGGAGGTTTAGAGCCTACCTGTCGAGGTGGCCGGAGTCCGGAGCGCCGGGGATCGCCGGAGTCCAACCCGAGGCTCAAACGGGTGCAAATTCTGTGACGAGAAACCCGACGTTAAATCTTGCATGCAAGATGGTGGGGAAGTTCCTATGGGCCAGAGGAACTCACCTGGGCGGTTTTCCGGCGTCGGGGATCGTCGGCAAGCCGCGGCGGCGGAGCTCAGCCGAAGCTTCGTTGGCCGTTAATGGCGGTTTCCGGCGAGGTCGCTCCGGGCCGGTGCGAGATGGACCAAAATGTCTGTCCCAACTCCTCGATGCTCGGTGCAGTGGTGGCCGGCAACGTGAGGCTGCGGCGGCGCCGGACGGCGGTTGTCGGCCAAGGTTGAAGATGACCGGTTTCTAGGGCACAACCGATCGTGCCCGATCTTGATCTGATCGTGATCAGACTTCGGGGAGGTGTTGCAGTATCCCAGGGGAAGAAGATCAACGGTTCTGATCTTGAAAACGCCGGCCGGAAGATGGCGGCGCGAAGAGCTCGGCCCAAAAACGATAATCCGGCGGTCAGGTTCTCTCGCCGACAATCGGGATGCCGGCGGCGGGCCGGCCTGCACCCGGAGGGTCGTCTCGACGTCAGGAATGTCATGGTCGGGCTCAAAAGCCGAAAATAAAATGAAAGCTCCATGACTTACCTTGGCCGGAGTTTGGGAGGAGAAGGGTGCTTTCCGGCGGCGGCGCGCGGCAGCGAGGGACCTCGGGTTCACCTTGGCTCCGCTTCTGCTACGTCGAGGATTACTCCAGAGAGGGTTGGGTCCATCTAGAGCTCCTGCGTGGATCTCGTTTTCTTCAACCCGAGAGGAGGAGGTAGCTTGCTTCCTTCTCCTCCGGCGGCTGGGGAGGCGGCGGCCGGTGCGGCTAGCTCCGTGGAGAGCGGCAGAGGAGAGGGGCGGTTGCAGGTGCGGCTGGGGCTCGGGGGATCTAGGGTTTAGGGTGTAAGAACCCTAACCTAGCTATATGCGTATATATATATACACATATAGCCACAATTGCAACTTAGTCCCTCTTTGCTTTAATATTTCCTGGCCAGTCCCTCTCAGCAGCTTATATTCACACATAGGTCCTTCTCCAATTAGTGGCACGCAAACCGAGGCATGTTTTATTAGGGTTTCATGTGCAAAATCGCATTTTTCGACGCATTTCACGCTTTTCGAGAAGATCCGGTCGTCGAAACGAAAAATGGACTGCGCCATGGCGTCCGGCTCGACGAGACCTATCAGGTAGCGATCTCTGATTTTCGCGAAACTGCCCGGACAAAATCTCGGTCCATAATAACTGTGTCAAAATACAGTTTTTGCGCTTTTCGAGATTCCAGAGTCGTCACACAGAATTTTTTGACTGCGCCATTGCGTTCAGAACATCGAAACCGTTCGAAATGACTACCTGGATCACTATATTCGGATTCCGAACAGTGAATTAGTCAATATTGTATTCGTCGGGGTCTCGAAAACCAGGGTTACTGTTCATCTACAGTAACTCACTTAAGTGCACTGTGCGCAGAGGACACTGTTACATTGGTCGCGAGATTCTCCCACTTCTTAGTTGAATTCTGGAACATCCGACCGTCAGATCGAAAAGTGCCGAATATGAATCTCGCTCAGTTCGACGAGACGATCGCAACGGTCAACTCGGATTTCCAAGATCATGT
Organism: Tillandsia leiboldiana; assembly: GCA_029204045.2. NCBI lineage: Eukaryota > Viridiplantae > Streptophyta > Magnoliopsida > Poales > Bromeliaceae > Tillandsia > Tillandsia leiboldiana. Next base: position 19,376 of record JAQNDB010003120.1, read on the forward strand.
CCGGATTGGAAAATAGCCTTTTTGTCTCGTAAATCGTGCAACTCGCACACTGGCAATTGACTAAATAAATCAACATAGGTCTTTTGAACCCGAAATCGACTACGATTCTGCTTTTAATCTATTTATTAAAAATAAAATATTTTGAGTCTTTACATTTCTTCCACATTCCGAAGGATGGAGTTTTGCTTGAATTACCCCTTCGAAAATTTCGGCGAAACTTCCTTGTCAAGAGAGCGAGCTGCTTCTCAAAGTCCTCCATAGATAGGTTCTCGTCATCGCCTGAGGAGGATGAATCCGCGTCTTCTTCTTTTGTTGTTTTCAAAGCATAACCTGAAGACTTAGAAGAGGATGCCTTTCCCGAAGAATAGTTAGTAGGAAATGTCATTTCATAAGTTTGTAAAGAACCAACTAATTCTTCTACACGGATTTCGTCCGGGTGTTTAATAGTTTCAATGGCTGTAACCATGGAACGAAATCTTTCAGGAAGAGTTCTTAATATTTTTCTTACAATTTTAAATTCTGGAATCTTCTCTCCCAAGTTAGAACATGAGTTTACGATGTCTTGCAATCGTGTGTAATAGTCTATGAACGATTCATTTTCTGCCATGAAAATAGAGTCAAACTTGCTCGTAAGCATTTGCAGTTTCTGAATCTTCACAAGGTTAGTTCTCTCATGCGTAACTTGAAGAACATCCCAGATTTCTTTCGTAGTCTCACATGCCGAGACGCGAGAGAACTCTGTTTGTGATAAGGCATTAAATAAAGCATTAATTCCCTTGCCATTGTAAGAAGATATATCAATCTCTTCCTTGGTCCATTTCGACCTAGGTTTGATGGTGCGAACATCACCAATAAATTCAGTTGGATTAGACCATCCTAATTTAATTGATTGCCACACCCGTTCGTCGATGGAAATTAAAAAGGCTTTCATCCGTACTTTCCAGTACGCATAATTTGTTCCATCGAAGAACGGAGGTCTGTTGATGTTTCCACCTTCAACCATTGTTTACAACCCTATTCCCGCTCTGATACCACTTGTCGGGTTATGTATAATTGGATCTAAATAGGGAAAAAAACACCTAGAGGGGGGTGAATAGGTGTAAACACTAAACACTCAAAAATCTTTGCGATATAAAACCCAATGCGGAAAAATAAATAACACGCAGAGATTTTTACGTGGAAAACTCCAAACCGGAGTAAAAAACCACGGGACCGATAACACGGTGAAATCCACTAGAATTAAACACGTACAAGGTGATATACCGTACTCACAGACGACTCAACCTTTTCCATACGCTCCTAGTTGATCTTCTCCGCTCGCTCCACGACGCTTCTCGAATCCACGATGTGCGTCCAACGCCGAATCCACAGCGTCCAACGTCGAGTCCACGACGTCCGACCGAATCCACGGTCTTCACCCAGTAGCACGCTTCGAATCCACGAACGTACCTCGCTCCGAATCCACGAGAGCGGTAGCACCTTGAATCCACAAGGCCATGCGAGTCCACGCGCCGATTTTGCGGTAAATCGTTGTTTTTGGGTGGTGATGATCCGCCGAATACTTAGATTAGAAATAGATCGAAAATACCATCTAAGTATTCATTGATTTGATTCAACTCAAAATGTGAGTATGAAAACCTAGAATCAAATCAATCAATATAGATGAAGAAACATAAGATAGAATCTATGATTTCCTTTCTTCTCTATTTGTGGATCTTAGGCCGTATAAAAGATGACGGCTACTTTTTCTATTATGTGGATTATTTGGAATCACCCTAGAAAAAGAATCATAGGGTCTATTTATAGGTTAGAAACACTTGGAAAAAGATAAGGATCAAAAACTATCTTTTTCTGGAATTTTTACATGACGACGATCCGGATCGGAGATCGGCGATCCGGATTGCAGTAGCGAGAAAAACAGATTCCAGAAAAACGAAGGTTCGGGATCCGGATCGAAGTGCTTGATCCGGATCGTTCATACAGTTCACCAAACAACAATGTTCGGGATCCGGATTGCAGTAGCCTGATCCGGATCGCTCAAATAAAATGGTAAACCCAGTGTTCGGGATCCGGATCAAGGGAAGCTACGATCCGGATTGAACTGATGTATGAACGAACCACCTTCGGGATCCGGATTGCAAAGCCCGATCCGGATCCTGAACATGTCCCATGTCCAGTTTTTGATAATTATGCAATTACAAGTTCATCCAAGTGTTTCTACACTATAAGAAGTATTCGGATCACCAAAGATATTAAGTTCAACATACCTGATCCTTTTGAATTCTTCTTTCTTGAGATTGAGTTATATGATCCAACCTTCTTTACCTTCAATCTTCAAGACTTAACCGAAATCATGAAATACGCCAACTTAAATTCCGTAACACCTCCGGGGCGTGACAGATTATATGGTATCTGAGAAAACAACTTTAACCATGGTGATCGGTGACCAACATCCATAGGGTGTAATACCACAAGTAACTAACCAATTCGATAACCAAGGTGTAGGTGTGTAAAGTACAAGCGTGAGCGCGGGGAAAAGGGGATAGAGTCCCAGTGTTCGTAGGTCAAGGTGCTAGACCAATTAAGTCTAGGACTAACTTGGTTTCTTTGTATGCACGGTTAATGGCCCGGAACCGCTCTTCAATCGATGGTGTAGAAGAGGATACGACGGTTCCAGCAACGGTGGAGAATCGGCTACTCCAACAACGGATTATGCGACATGGCTTAGCGCTTTTCCTTTTTAGGAAAGACGAACCCCACACGGCTCGCCTTCACATGGAGGGTCTACATAGAGACACTATTCGGGTAATACCGACGGTGGGTTTACCCGCTTACCGAGAAGTGATCTATAGGACCACTGTGGTGGGGCGGGAATTGGCCGTTCTAGCACCCGGCAGAAGGATCATGAGCCTGCCAGAGGTTGAAAACAACCCCAGCCATAACCTGGGAATGACTTTCCCAACGGGAGCCGACCACCCCAGTATCCGAAGACGCCGCAAGGGACCTGAAACACATCAGACAAGGAAACCGATACATCATGGAGTATCAACGAGAATTCGTAAGGCTGGTCGATTGTGTTCCCTTGGTCATAAGTGATAAAGCTCACAAAGCCCGCCTCTTCGTAGATGGATTGTGGAGCAATATTTTTTTGAAGTTGTGCAAGCAGCGGGACTTCACACCTTCCAGAAAGCGGTGGATAGGGCCACCATAGTGGAGCGCGGATTCGCGGTGACGCGCCCCCCCAACGAGAGGAGTCGGAGTACAGCAAGGATAAAAAACGACCCCCAGCCCTTCTCGGGAGGGGAATTTTCTAGTGGGGACCGGCCATGCATCATCTACAGAGGAGCACCCCGGGGGAAATTATTCGTTCCCGGAAGCACGACCTCTGCTTCTAATGTGACAAACTGGGACAGTTCCGCTTTAACTGCCCCGAACCCGGGAATAATTTTCGGAGTCGCGACACGGATGAGAGGTCTTATGCGACGACACGACAAAGGACACACTACCCGAGGGAAGTAGTAGCAGGAAAGACCCCTTACGAAGAGTAATGTTGGTCTTGACCCCAGGAGAACCCTTAGAAGCAAATACTTTGTACCTTCCTGCCCAATAAGGATGCGAAGACATAGTTGTCTTTGGTGTTGGCCCTTTATTTATGGGTCAAATAGGTCCAACTTCCTGCCTCGAGACAATAGGCCCAGGGGACTAGTGAGTTGGGTTGGGTGAGCCCAATAGGTGGAGTGGGCCGCAGTCCACAATAGACCTAACGGCAAGAGGCCCAATAATAGACCCAACGTCCAGGAGGGTTGAGTCCGGTCGAGATCTGTGGTGCGGTGTATGCCGCTTTAAGTGAATCGGTTGCGCACCTCTAAAAGCTCAGGCTTTTGGGGTTAATGGTTAGCGCCAACGATCCGACATTTGTGACTTAGTGGTGTCACTGCTAAGAGAATTCGAGGGGATACTCGGAAGGGATAGGCTTACCGAGTAACAGGTTCTAGTCGATTGTGAGAAACCGAGCATGCCGTCTTGGGGCACACCTGCTTTATAAGTACGGAAGAAGGATGGGAGTCTACGATTGAGCATCGACAATCGGGGAATAGATAAGGTCATAGTATAGAACAAATACCCCTCACCTTGGATTGACGACCTATTCGACCAACTACCAGGAGCGACGGCGTCTTCAAAGATATATCTGCAGTCCGGCTATAGCCAGGTTAGAGTCCGGAGAGATAACATACCGAAAACAGTCCTTCGAACTCGGTATGGTCATTACGAGTTTATGGTTATACCGTTTGGACTCATTGTCGCTCCAGCGGTGTTCATGAAAGTGATGAACAGGATCGTGGAACCTTTCTTAGACCAGTTCGTAGTGGTCTTTATAAATGACATCCCGATCTACGCTCGCACAGACAAAGAGCACGAGGAACACTGGCGAGTGATCCTCCAGACCCTCCGGTACCAGAAAGTGTATGCCAAACTCAAAAAGGGTGAGTTCTGGCTCCGCGAGGTTGACTTGTTGGGACACATAGTCTCAGTGTCGGGAATAGTGGAGGACCCGAGGAAGATAGAATTCGTGACCGACTGGGCTCGGCCAACAAAGAGGACAGAAATCCGAAGCTTTCTAGGACTGGCGGGGTACTACAGACGTTTCGAGGAAGACTCCTCAAGGATAGCCGCTCCCGTGAATCGACTAAACCGGAAAGGGGAGAAATTCGTCCAGACAGCCAAATGCCAGAAGAGCTTCGAGGAACTTAAAGACAGACACACATGGGCGCTAGTACTCACATTGCCAAAGCTCGGTGAGGACTACGAGATCTTTTGTAATGCATCTCGAAGCGATCTTGAAAGCGTATTGATGCAACAAGGGAAGGTCATAGTTTACGCATCAAGACAGCTCAAGGATTATGAGCAGAACTACCCTACACACGACTCAGAACTCGCGGCAGTCGTGTTTGCCTTGAAGCTCTGGAGGCATCATCTCTACGGGGCGCACTGTAACGTGTATTTCGATCACCAGAGCATCAAAGACCTGTTTACGCAGAAGGAACTAAACTTACGACAAAGGCAATGGCTGGAACTACGAATGGACTACGATTTGTCCACCCACTACCATCCCGGGAAAGCAAATGTGGTGGACGGCGCCTTGAGCCGGAAGGGACTGGGGGAAACGGCATTGAGCACCCTTACCCAACAAGATCGTCTAATTGCAGAATTCTCGCAAATGAGACTGGAGGTAGTGCCAGCAGGTGCAGTTGGAAAACATCTATCCTTAGTGATAAAGCCTACACTGATAGAGAGGGTCGTTGAAGGCCAACAACGAACACGCAATAACAGCAGGTACGGAATGAATTATCCTCGGAACCAAGTGGGGATTTTGTAATCGGCACTGATGTAGTTCCGGGGATGAGTCTGCGTTAAGGAAAGAAATTCTGGCGGAAGCGCATAATGCCCTGACACTGCGCATCCTGGAGGTACAAAAATATGCAGAGACCTGAGGCAGACCTTCTGGTGGCCCAAGTTAAAGAGGGATGTGGCACAATTCGTGGCACGATGTTTGGTGGGCCAACAGGTGAAAGCAGAGCATCAGCGATCGGCGGGGAAAACTACAACCATTGCCCATGCCGGAGTGCAAATAGGAATGGATAACCATGGACTTTGTAACCGGTTTTTTCGCGATCGCAGCAAGGACGTGACGCGATATGGGTCATTATGGACCATCTGACGAAATCGGTCCACTTCCTACCGATTCACACGACATGGAACAGGGATCGGCTGGTGCAGACCTATATTGACGAGGTGGTGAGACTGCATGGAATACCGTCATCGACAACTTCTGATAGGGACACGCGCGTCGTGTCAAACTCCTAGCAAAGTCTGCAGCAGGCATTGGGGACCGAGCTGCAGTTTAGCACGGCAGTCCACCCGTAGACGGACGGGCAATCGGAACGAGTGATTCGGATTCTCGAAGATATGCTTCGAGCCGGTGTGCTAGATCGGGGTGAGGGATGGTCACGCTACCTATCCCTCGTAGAATTTGCCTACAATAATAGCTATCAAGCTAGTATCCAGATGGCACCGTACGAAGCCTTGTACGGACGCAGATGTCGATCGACTATTTGCTGGGACGACTTGGGGGAGCGGAAGCTGTTGGGGCCAGACCTCGTAGGGGAAACGGAAGCAAAGGTGCACCTTAACAGGCAGCGGTTGTTGACCGCCCAGAGCCGGTAGAAAGGTTACGTGGACCAAAGGCGACGGGAATGGGAATGCGAGGTAGGGGGCCATGTGTTGTTACGTGTGTCACCGTCAAAGGGGACAAAACGGTTAGGCATACGAGGAAAGCTGAGCCCACGGTATGTGGGATCGTTCGAGATCTTGGAGCGCGTGGGCCCGGTGGCATACCGGTTGGCCTTACCGCCAAATCTTGAACAGGTGCATAATGTGTTTCACATCTCGACGCTCCGGAAGTACCTCCCCTGACCCGTCGCACGTCCTCAACGCCCTGGCCGTTGAACTGCGGGAGGATTCGAGTTTCGAGGAAACGTCGATACGGATCTTGGCAAGAGAAGAAAAGGAACTTCGTAACCAGACGACCCCCTACGTAAAGGTGCAATGGAGTAACCACGAGGAGCGCAAGGCGACGTGGGAACTTGAGACGAAAATGAGGGAGCGTTATCCTGAGTTATCTAGTGAGGGTCGAGGTTAAGTTTCGGGGACGAAACTTCTTTAAGTGGTGAGTGGTGTAATATCACAGATTTTTGTCAAACGTTCTACCTCCTGCTAATAAAGGTTAAGTTAAGGGAAAGTAATGTAACGGGTTTACTTAAGTCGATAATTTGGAGGTGCGGGTATTTTTCTACGATAGAGCTCGAAAAACGGAGAACGGCGGTGCGATCGGATCCGGATTCCGACTTACGGAACTCCCAGAAAGGGGTAGAAAGGGATCGCAATAGTCAGGGGGTGCATCGAAATCCGTGTAAGTGATTTTGCACGCTTTTTGAGGAAAATAAGGGATTATCTTTAAAGAATTATCCCGAAGGATTATCTGTGAGGAATTAATTATTAATGAATTAATTAATTAGGGTGCAAAATATCCGATGTGGATTTTAACGGTACGTACTTACGGAAAGGGAAATAAAAGAATTAAATTAATAACAAGATTTATTTATTTCCCGTATACCGAAAGGAAACCCTAGTCGTAAAAGATCGCCTCCTCAAACCCTTCCCTCTTGTGCGTACCGAAGACCAAAAATAAAACCCTAGTTCGGAGAAGAGAAAAGAAAGAGAAATTCCTACCGGAGGAGAAAAGAAGGAAAGAAGGAGAAAGCGGAGGGACCCGATCGCCCCGATGGACGTGCCGGAGACCGAGAACGAGACGCCATCATCTACGGGGAGCGGATCCGGATCCCCAACGCCGCAAAGGAACGAGATCGATTCTTTAATCCCGATAGATCGAGGTTAGCGATCGTTATTCCCTTTTTGTCGAATTAATCGGGGGTTTTTCGTGTTCTTTTAAGGTCAATTTTTTGGTACATTGAGCACGGATTTTTGATTTTGGGTTTTGATCAATGTTTTGTTCTTGGTTCTTGATCGGATTGATCGGTGGTTTTTAATCGGTCTTTTGATCGGGATTTCGATCGACGCTTTGTTGTTCGTCGATCAATGGTTTAGTCGTTAGATTTATCGCGGATTGTTCGGGGGTTTTGTAGGTGTTTCGGTGGAGCATGGGGGGTTAACGGGAGGCCGCCACCAGCCGTGTTAAATGGGAGGCCACCGCCGTTACCATGTTCGCGGGGGTCATCGCCGGAGTCGCACAGGAGCGAAAACGGAGAAGAACCGCGAAACAGGAGCGAAAACGGAGCAGAAAACCGCGAACGGGAAGCTAGTACAGTGCATCCCCGTACGGCTCCCTCCACCGTCGGTCCACAGGCCCGGGCGTGCACAACTGGCGCACGCTCGGCGGCGCGGAAGCCGCAGAACCGGCGCCCGCTTACATGCGACGCCCGGCCCCGCTCAGGCGCGGTGCACGCTACAGCGTGCACCCTTTGGCGCGCCTCAGGCCCCTGCGGCCGTGAGCCCGGGTGCTGCGCTCGTGTCGTGCACCGGCCCGGCCCAAGATGCGCGTTGCACGCTCCCAGTGTGCACCCGCTGCATGCCGCCGAGCCGCCGACGCGCAGACCCGGTCCACGACCGGCTCCGTGCACCAGCCCCCAACGGAAGGCTCTGGTAGCTCCGTTTTCGGCCCGTTTCGTCCCTTTTTGAGTGTTTTTGACCACGAGGATATTTATAACAATGATGTAGTTCTTCGGGACAGTTTTTGGTTCGACGGTTTTTCTGTGGGACGACACGGTCCGCTTGGCACAGTGATTTTGTTTTTCGTCGGTCTATGGTTACAGTGGTCGGGACCACTGTTTTGCCTATTTAAGGTAAAAATGTTAAAAGGCATTTTTGATTATTTTATTAGGCCGCGTGAAGTTCGGATTCGCCTAGGAGGAACATGGGAGCGGTCGTTTATCTTCACTCAGGTGGGTACTTTTGATTAATTTCAGTGCAGGGTCGTTCCCGAGTGTTCGTTTTGATAAAGTAGATATGTTTGGTAATTTGACTAACCCCGTAGCATGTGAATCCCTTTTATTAACAAAGCGGCTGGCGGGTCGCAAGATCGATATTCTATTCTCATTGAGGCGGCTGCGATCGCATGATTATTTTACTGATCTAACTAACGCGGCGGAGGGTCGCAACATGGTTTGCACTCATATTGCTTACACGCACACTGCAGTTTGGCCACTGCACATGGTGTATTTTTCCGAAAGATGGTAAGGATTACCCATGTACCCCCAACAGGAGAGGTTAGTGGGGACCCTCAAGGAGAGCGACTTGCTACTTGGGCAGTGGAGGGGTTGGAGGCACCAAAGAGATGAGTACGGTATCTCTGAGGTTGTGCCCAGCTTGTTATGGTATTCTGGGGTTGGTGCCCAGCTTGTTTGTGACAGTGGATTGGCGAGACATGAGGGGGGGGAGGAAATGCTGCCGATGTATCGTTTGTCTTTTCAGTCATCGCATTTACTTTCTACATCTACTTTATTAGTCACTGACTACCCACACTGTGACAGGTCCGAGCAGGGGTGGGAACCGGGACGACGGTGAGGCAACGGTTAGAGGACCTTAGCTCTTGGGGGCTATTAAACTTTACAGGGTATGGTTATCTTTTATTGTGTATTGGTTACTCTAGCTGTGATTACTTGTGCATGATTTCTTGTGGATGTTGGAATGAGGACTTCGAGTAGGATTTTCTTCTCTTATCTGTGAATGTTAAGATGTGTGATTGCGGCTCATTTTCAAGTACAAACATGGTTTCAAATGTATTTTCAAACCAGGTGTCGTGTGGGCACTGGTTTCAAAACCCGTGGATTTATCCTTTCAAGCATAATGGCAGCCAAAAAGGATTTGCGAAAATATTTTGTAAAACTGGGTGTCGAGTGGACACCGACTTCCAAACCTATGGGTTTATGCTAGTCTGAATGTGATAGATATAACTGTTTGGTTAAATCTAGTCTCTCCTCGTTGTCAGTCATGGTTTGCATGGTTAAAGTAATTGTCGTGCTTGGAACGTCGTGCATATACAGAGGAGGCTCCGCCCGTTTGGGGAGCGAATTTGTATATGTGGCGGGTCTGGTGCGCACCGGAGGCGAGGTTCATTTAAAAAAAAAAAATGGATACGTTTTTTCGCCCTTTTAGAACCTCCGGGCGTGACAGGGACCACATTACTATGGATTTTGTTACTGGACTGCCGAGGGCGCAGAGTGGAGCTGACGCGGTTTGGGTTATTGTGGATAGACTCACCAAGTCTGCACATTTCTTGCCTGTTCAGATGACTTGGTCGTTGGAGCGTCTGGCACAGTTGTATTTGGATGAGGTGGTGAGGCTACACGGTGTACCCGCCTCGATCGTATCAGATAGGGACCCGAGGTTTGTATCACACTTTTGGGGGAGTCTACAGTCAGCCTTGGGGACCCAGCTCAGGTTTAGCATTGCTTTCCACCCACAGACTAATGACCAGTCCGAGCGCACCATACAGACCCTCGAGGATATGTTGAGAGCGTGCGTTATGGATTTTGGAGGAGGGTGGTACCGACACTTACCATTGGTTGAGTTTGCGTACAACAACAGCTATCAGGCGAGCATTTAGATGGCTCCGTTTGAGGTGTTGTATGGACGCAAGTGTCGGTCGCCCTTGTATTGGAGTGGCGTGGGTGAGAGGAGGACTTTGGGATCAGATTTGTTGTTGGAGGCTGAGGAGAAAGTCAGAGTTGTTCGCCGACACCTTGAGACAGCCTAGAGTCGTCAGAGGAGCTACGCTGATACTCGACGGCGAGACCTAGAGTTTCAGATTGGTGATCATGTCTTCTTGAAGGTCTCGCCTTCGAAAGGGGTCCGGAGATTTGGATTGCGCGGGAAGCTCAGTCCCCGCTTTATTGGACCCTTTGAGGTACTTGAGAGGGTAGGCCCCGTGGCTTATAGAGTTGCTCTTCCTCCACGCCTGGCCGGAGTTCACGACGTTTTCCACGTCTCAGCTCTGAGGAGATTTGTTTTTGACCCGTCGCATGTGATTGACTTCACTTCGTTGGAGGTCGGCGAGGACCTGGTTTTGAGGAGCGCCCGTTGCGAATTCTTGCTCGTGAGGTGAGGGAATTGCGGAACCGGGCCATTCCGTATGTGAAGATCTTGTGGAGCAATCACGAGGAGCAAGAGGCTACTTGGGAGCTGGAGATAGAGATGAGAGATGCCTACCCCTTTTCTGTTTGAGAATTCCGGTTGAGGTACGTCTGTTTTGTTCTTCTTTGTTTCGGGGACGAAACTTCCTTTTAGTGGGGGAGGATGTAGCGGCCCAGGTTCCCATGCAGCCTTTTTCCGGTGAATCCACTGTTAGAACACCTAGTGCTGGTGTATCTGGCCCATGGTGCATCAAAGGGATGCCACAGATGGACCCTATGTGTTATCTTTAGCTGTGTTGGCCTTCGGCTAGTTTTGCTGAAATTTTTAAAAGGTTTTAGGCCAAACAGAGGTTGGAAATGGATTCAGCACGGAAAAACGCTTGAAAACGGCTATTTGCTTGTTTGATTCTGAGTCCGGATGCCCAAAAACGGACTCCCGGAAGTTTTTATTGTTTTTGGTGCATGGGAGGGGCCGTAGACCGCCGGCTGCCACGTGGCGGCCTGTCATTGGCCGGTTTTTAGCGCGTGGTCCACGGAGCAGGCGCGGCTGGGTGCACAGAACCGCGCACCGACACGTGGCACCGCCCTGATGGCGGCTCAGGCTCGCGGTCTACCGGGCGAGCGCGGCGGTGCATGGACCAAGGCGGGGGACACGTGGCATCCTCCAGTTTGGTCGGTCACGCGCGGCGCTGTCCATTGGGTTCCAAAGCTGATGCGTTGGACCGGTGTAGGGACACGTGACACCCTCTGATTCGCGGGCGCAGCAGCGCGGTGCACTGGGGACGTGGTTGGCGCCTCGGGATGCAAGCGCACTGGGAGCCCCGCCGGTGACCGGCGCGGGCGCCGACCGGTCGTGGGTCAACCGGCTGTAAACGTGGCGCCCGCGATCATTGCGGGCGCCACCCCTTTCTGTGCGGGGGGAGGCACGGTGCAGCCATGGAGTGGCCCGCACAACTGTTTGCTGTTTCGGCGGTCCACGTTGCATCACCGGGGTGATTTCGGGCGTGAACAGTGTTGGGCCGGGCCCAACACTGTAGCAGCCCGAATGTACCGGTCGCCCGAAAGTTGGGCCCAAAAGCCGAATGAGAGATTTTTTTTGGCTTTTTTCCCGATTGAGGCTCTATAAATAGGCCAATTGCACGTTCGTTTTTGTGCTTTTCCCGAGCTTGTTTAGCCTGTTTCCCTTCATCAAAGTTTTGCTCTCCGTGTTGTGCATCTTGCG